>CM070103.1:4045545-4138045 GCA_036178185.1 Liparis tanakae | reverse complement strand
AACAAACGTCCTCCCGCCTCAGATTAATAAAAAGCCAGCGTGCTCATCTCACGCACACGCAGACACGGGGCCAGAGGTTGAAGCCAGGAAGAGATTACAAGTTTAAAACACATCCGCTGAAACACATTTGCAGCCAAATGATGCTTCTTCTTCTTCTTCTTCTTCTTCTTTTTTCTTTATTTTTTTTTAAGGTCTGTTGGAAAGCCGTGGGATCAAGACGGGGACAATATGCATCACAACAGATGACCAGAAACACTGATGATGGGTTTGAGGTGGCGTCTCCGATTAAAGAGGTAAAGTTACCGCGGCAACGCACCACCGCAGAACAACGAGTAGTCGGCTACTTATCTCTTTAAAAAATAGATAAATCTGTAAATATCTCTGCGACAGAATATACATATACTGTACATCTGGATCTTTATAAACTAAAGCTCTGGCCATATCTCACACGAGGCCCGGTCACACACTCAGAACTTGACTGCACAGAAAAAAAGAAGAAGAAGAAGAAAAAAGAGTGGGCCCATTTTTAAATTGGATGATGTGGAAGATTTTAAATAACCTCGCGTGGCCTTGGTGTTGCCCCCTCTCTCTCTCTCTCTCTCTCTCTCCCTCCCTCCCTCCCTCCAGCTCGGTCCTTATTCGTGCTTCTCAGAACATTTATATTGGGATAGAGATTGGATGCCCGGCACTTCATCGGCGCTGGCTTATTAAAGTTAAACTTCAATATATGAGAAGTAAGGGGACTGAGAGGCTTTCTCCGCATCGTTATGGACATTATGTAAGGACGAGACGCGAGAGGGACGGAGGAAGAGGAGCGCGGCGGAGGGACGTCTGGAGGATGAAGAGGATGTGTTCGGGTCGGTTCCCTGAGGCTTGTCATTCGAGGTCAGCAAGTCGAGCCTCTGCAGTCCATCAGCACACGCTGGACCGCTGGAGACCGGTGAGTCAGAGTCCAGTGAGATCAGCCCATTGATGACTTCAAAAAAAAATAAAAAATGTCACCTCAAACTTCCCTTGAGTACTCTTGAGCTGCAGCAGAATGCATCGAATAAGCCTTTAATTTGCTATTTAATATTTGCTACTTAATATTTAATAGTATTCTGCGCCCTTCGGGAGATGAATCACTCACACACACACACACACACACACACACTATTTAATTAGGTTCCCTCTGTACTCTTATCAGTATTAATTCAACAAATAATTTCACAAGTTGTCAACAAGAAACAGAAAAGTACATATAGATGCATATATATGTAGACAGAAATAAAAGGCATAATAAATACAGATAGAATAACCTTAAATGAATATTATAAAGATACCTGAGGCACAATAAAGTATACATTATTAATATTATTACAAGCTGTGTGGTTACCGGTACATCACAGGTAATGCATTACTGCTCCTATAGTATCTCTGTTGGGACCGCATTTCATACATTTAAATACAGTTCAAATTATTGGTAAAAAAACAACAAATAAATAGGTCTTTGGCTTGTATACTTACACACTTACACACACACACACACCAGTGAAAGTGAAACCTCTCTAATCATACTCGTACTGCTTGTAGGGCAAATTCTGAGCAAAGTTACTCCGACATGACAATGAGAGAGAGCGAGAGAGCGAGAGCGAGAGAGAGAGAGAGAGAGAAGGCGTCCATGGACCACGACTTCATCTCAGAGCCTTTTGGCAGCATCCAGACCCGGTAATAGAGGTCTGCACAGGGCGGGCCGGCTCCCATCAGCAGATGTTGGTTGCACAGATTTTATTTCATTGTTCCCCCTCTATGCGCATGTGTGTGTGTGTGTGTGTGTGTGTGTGTGTGTTGGACAGTCTCTAGTGTCCACAGGTGTCCTACAGGCTGCTGTCAAGTAACATTTGTATTTCGACAGCCCAATATAAAAAATTACCCCCCTCCTGCCACACACACACACACACACACACACACACACACACACACACACACACACACACACACACACACACACACACACACACACACACACACACACACACACACACACACACACACACACACAAAACAACAACCATTTAACGGCTTGATGCAGCGGACTGCAGGGGCTGGACCGGACCGTGTGCGTTTTTTTTTCCTGTGGTTGTGTATAGAATTGTTAGATCCGATGATGATTCAGAAACTCGAGAGTCCCCCCCCCCCCCCCCCCCCCCCTCTAACAAAATAAAAGCACACACACCTTGAAGCTTGTAAATCTCCCTCCCGACAGAACATGTCTAATCGGGTTTGCTGCGTCTGCAGCAGCGGGTTGTCACGGTGATTCAGGAGGCCGCCCTTCAGCTGCAGGATGCTCCGCTCGGGGGCCCCTGCGTCGGCGAGCATCTGTCCGGTGTTTATGTGCAACAGAGTGCCCCCCCCCCCCCCCCAATGTTAAGTCAATGCAAAGCTGCGTCAAAGCTGGGTTTTTTTCCAGCGAGCAGCGCGTCAGGCCTTGAACTTTGAAAGAAAAGCATATTTTGATAGTACAATAACATGCATTCATTTAAGAAGGCTAAATTGAAATATATATGGGGTAGCATATTTTGATAGGGTAGCATGAATCGATAGAAACACCAATCGGTTTATGCAGCGGTAGCAAATTCTGACAAGGCAGCACAAATCGATAGACACCTATCGGTTTATACAGCGGTAGCAAATTCTGACAAGTAGCATGAAATGACAGAACACCGGCCGGTGTTCTGTCATTTCATGCTACTTGTCGAGAACTGCTACCTTGTGGTATTGCGCATGCGCCGAGTCGATTTTCCGAGTTTGTTTGACACGCCCATAATGTTTTGCAACCCTGTCGAAGCACGTCTGATAACGGGGAGTGACATCCTCAAAAATCCCGATTATTTAGACTTTTGGCCTAAAAACAAATTACATTCAGCATGTAACGTCTTTTGTGTCAACAAATTATTGTAAACATGAGTTTGTTCACATTATCATAAAGCACTGGTTTATTATTAGGGTATTATTGAAGATAAACACTTTAACAGTGAAGTGAAATATTGAACTTTGAAAGAAAAGCATATTTTGATAGTACAATAACATGCATTCATGTAAGAATGCTAAATTGAAATATATATGGGGTAGCATATTTTGCTACTCTGACTTTGAAAAAAGATAAGGGCGAAGATGAGCGCGCACAACGGACAGTCGGGGGGGAAATAAACGCTCGGCTTTACTTTTCCATTCATTTGAACTCCTGCATCGCTATAGCAACTGCATCCGCGGGCATCATCAAGCCCAACCGTCCACCTGAGACCACTTTGCCTACGCGCACGTGGATATAAGACCTCTAACGCCGAGATCATAAAGAGGGGGATGACAAATCAGGCTGATCTGACGGGGGGGGGGGAGGGAGAGAGAGAGAGAGCAATGGCGGCTTGTTAATTCATAATCACCCTGAATTAATGATTGAGTGAGAGCGAGAGGCGCGGGGCATATGGAAAAAGAGAGGACTGCAGATGCTCCCCGTCGCCTGGGGGGAGGGGGGGGGGGCTTCGAGGAATGAGAGCAACTCTAAGCCTTTGTCACACACACACACACACACATACACACACACACACGTCTGTATGCATGCCCATGTGTACACACACACACACACAGTTTCAGTTTTTATTCGTCATTCAGCCCACATTGGACGATATGTTCTGGGTTTGTTTTTGTTTTGTTTAAATCTCGGTGGTTCAATCCGGTGACCCCCTAAAAAACAACAACAACAACAACAACTTTATCCTCGAATAGACATTACCTGTCGATTCACCCGGAGTGCTTTTCTCCTCAGTCATTCTCTCCGTATCTCCAAACTGGATCGGGAGAATCCCCCCCCCCCCCCCCATCCCCCATCCCCCACAATAACAAGAGCGAGAGAAAAAAAAGCCAAAGTAGAAAAAGGTGTTTTTCTTCTTCTTCTTTTTTTTCCCCCTCACACCAAAAGGATTATCTGGACGAGCCACAAAGAGAACCTCGCCGGATTCATATTTCCTCGGCCTGAGAATATTGCACGCCCTATCTTTTAACGCGCAATATGGCCGAGGGACGCCGGAATAAGTGTCCAGGCTGTGAGCGGCCTCTCACTGTCTGCTATCCATATCTACAGCTGGCATAACAAAATACAGAGAAGAGAGCAGGGGACCGGATGCCCGTCTTGCTGGTGTTTCGTGGAAATGAAAGATTGCAACCCTGAAGAAAAACTGAAAACACTGGGTTTTTGTTTGCTGTAATATTCACGAAAAAAAAAAAAAAAAAATCGCGTGCGGATTGAGATTTGGGAATGACCTCTGGCTACTCTTTTGTTTTCCAGCGTGTTCTCCAACATCCGAAGAAAAGTCCACGGGCGACGATGGCGGACGACTAAAGTTGCCGACTTTGAGACGAGGACCCCCCCCCCCCCACACACACACACACACACCCTTCTCACATGACCCCCCTCACCTCGGAATCAACTGCAGTCTCTCAAAAGTGTCGTCTCACTTCGTGAGGAGCCGGAGCTGATTAGGAACGAGTGCCGAGTGACGGAAGGTAGAGGGCGCCGGGTTGTGAATGAGGCAATCTCCTGATTGAACTTGGGGGGGGATGAGGGGGGGGGGAGCATGCTTCATTTGGCCGCTATTGAGACAGAACAATGTTTGTTTTTTTCCTCGACAGTGCCGATTCGTGGGCTAATTCATTTTGAGTGAAACGTGCCTTTGACCACTTTAAGAGAAGGGAGACTCGATTCCTTTTAGCTAAGACGAATGATGAAGCGGTTTCAGTCGGCATGTGACTCAGCAAAAAGCCCCGGGGAGTAGCCTATGTACAACGGTGGAGGGTCGGCTGCAGGGTCGGCTGCAGGGCCCGGCTGCATTTTAAAGTCAAAAAGTGTGGAAATCAAATGCCAGAAATAGGCGTGCCTTCGTCTTTATATATTTTACGGTTTCAGATCTTAACGCAGGGTCACCACAAGTACACGCCCACAGGAAATGTACCCAGCATGCAACGCTCTCTGGAAAAGAAAGAGGAGGAAGGTGGCGGTCGTTAAACGGGAGAGAGCCAGCAGTCTGTCGCGCTTTGATGACGGGGGAATAATTGAGGGCAGCATTTAGTCTCGACAGACTCTCCTCTCTTAGCGCGAGTATCTGGAATGAAGATGAGATTCGATGGAAGTTGGAAAAAAAGGGGGAGGAGGAGGAGAGAGAGAGAGAGAGAGAGAGAGAGACGGAAACCCAAGGGAGGTGCGAGACCAGAGCCTCGCCTCAGTATTTGTTTGGCTAGTTTCGTCTCCGCTAGCTTCTGAACACAGATGGAGAGTCATCTGTTGTCTGTTCCCCCTTGACTCGTTTTCCTTTTCTATCCCCCCCACACACACACACACACACACACACACACACACACACGAAAGAGAGAGAGAGAGAGAGAGAGAGAGAGCCTGTCTCCACCTGACCGTGCGCTTATCAGACAGTTTATCCTGTTCCCGTGCGCCCCGACGTCCTCCATCTGTCTGTGACAGCCAGTCCCCACGCGGAGGGGGGGCAGGGGTCCATCAACCGCCCCCCCCCCCTCCTCGTGCGAGACGAGGTGCCTGACCCCCGTGTCTACGGCCAGCCCCCGTGAGCTTTTAGAGTTTAGACCGTCCCGACTTGTTTTGACACCTGAATCCATCCTGTGAATACAGGGAGGGGAGGGGAGGGGAGGGGGTGGGGGGGGGAGGGGGGTGGGGGGGGCTAATGAAGAGGCCCTGTGCATACACGCCCATCTCTCAGCACTTGCGCACACACACACACACACAAAAAATCATCCTCAAGGAGGTGCCGTCGTTAAAATTCCGCCCGGTGTGTATAGAGAGTAAATAACAAGCGAGGCATTTCCTGAGAACGAGAGCAAACAGAACAAGGCCAGAGAGAGGAGGAGGAGGAGGAGGAGGATAGGGAGGAGGAGGAGAGAGAGGATGAGAGGGAGGATAGGGAGGATGAGAGAGGAGGAGGATGGGAGAGGAGGAGAGAGGAGGAGGAGGAGGAGAGAGGAGGAGGAGGAGGAGGAGGAGGAGGAGGAGGAGGAGAGAGGAGGAGGAGAAGGAGAGAGGATGAGAGGGAGGATAGGGAGGATGAGAGAGGAGGAGGAGGAGGAGGAGGAGGAGGAGAGAGGACGGACGTCTCCCGAGTGTCGCCAAAAAAAATCGCTTTCTCGCTTTAACTTCCGATCGGCAAAAGGCCGACACGTCGGCGTCTCCCGACGGCCCCAAAAGTGACGAGTAGGGCGAGCGGCGGGTTCCTCCACCAGCACCTGGCTGCGCAGCCGAGTGAAGCGGGAGGAGGGGGGGGGGGGGGGGGGGGGACCGAGGCCCGCCTTTTTAACGGAGTCAGAAACCGTTTATTGCCAAGTATATTCAATTCAATTCATTTGAGTTTATTTGTATAGCCCATTGTCATAAATTACTACTGTAACATGTCGTTTGTATGAAAGAACTTCACCAATGTATCCTCGTACCGAACCGATAGAATGTAGCATCGTGAGTCTAGAGAATGTAGCATCGTGATTCTAGAGAATGTTGCATCGTGGATCTATACAATGTTGCATCGTGGATCTATACAATGTTGCATCGTGAATCTAGAGAATGTTGCATCGTGATTCTAGAGAATGTTGCATCGTGGATCTATACAATGTTGCATCGTGGATCTATACAATGTTGCATCGTGAATCTAGAGAATGTTGCATCATGATTCTAGAGAATGTTGCATCGTGGATCTAGAGAATGTATACGTGAATCTATAGAATGTTGCATCGGGAATCTATACAATGTTGCATCGTGGATCTATACAATGTTGCATCATGATTCTAGAGAATGTTGCATCGTGAATCTAGAGAATGTTGCATCGTGGATCTATACAATGTTGCATCGTGGATCTATACAATGTTGCATCATGATTCTAGAGAATGTTGCATCGTGATTCTAGAGAATGTTGCATCGTGAATCTATAGAATGTTGC
This sequence comes from Liparis tanakae, assembly GCA_036178185.1. Classification (NCBI taxonomy): domain Eukaryota; kingdom Metazoa; phylum Chordata; class Actinopteri; order Perciformes; family Liparidae; genus Liparis; species Liparis tanakae. The sequence goes on along the minus strand of CM070103.1, from coordinate 4,131,059 downwards.
ATCGGGAATCTATACAATGTTGCATCGTGGATCTATACAATGTTGCATCGTGGATCTATACAATGTTGCATTGGGGATCTATAGAATGTAGCTTTACACGTGAAAGGATTTTGGCGTGGGTGATTAATGCCTGACAATAAACAGACTTAATGGATTATAATAAATACAATATTACTATAAAATATATTTTTTATTTTTTTTACTTTTGATGTGTTTGCTGTTGCTCGACTGAAACATGACTTTCTCATTTAAAACTGCCATCTTCAACAAAAGGGCAATTAAAGAGCATTTAAATCAGGTTTGTTAACCTAACCTATTAATAACTATAAATAAATATGGCTTCAAACGAGACTGTGACCTTTACCTGTAATGCCTCGCCTCTTATCAACAGACCATATTTTCCGCGCCCTCTCTCCACATTGCAAAAATAAACCCGATTAAAAGCGGGCCTCGTGTGTTTTGATTCCAACCGGACTACTTTTCAGGATTTGATGGAGTTTGCTCTTGACCTTTTGGCCACGGGAAAGATTGCTTCGCTCTTGTGCAAAGGAAAAGGAGAAAGAAAAAGAAGAGAAATCAAGCGCTCTCAAGCGAAATTACTGTTAAAGTAGAAATGTGTTTGCGTTTAAAGAAAAAAAACATTTACACCAAAGACTCACAAATCTCAGAAGACAAATTGGCACAATGGTAAACCAATTCTTTTAATTCTCGTGGTTTTTTTTTGGTAAGTGTCCCGCGGGGGCAGCTTTGAAGAGCGGCTGAGGAGAGGCCGCTGATTGAATTAGCATTTCCAAGCGAGGAGACGTCTAAAACGGACTATTTGAATGTGAAGTAGGACGTCGGGATAGTGTTGATACTTCAGTGACTGTGAAGGAAGAAACACTGGAGATGCAAAGATGGATATCTCGCTTCCTCGTGTGTGTTCAATATTCAATATACAGGCTGGAACTAGAGCGGCGGATTAGAAGACATCGTGGGACCCGTCGTATTTACAAGGACTGGAACTAAAAGTGCTCCCGAATTAAATGGCGACAATGCGCTGCTGGCGGGACGACATAATTGGTTGTTTTGTTGTGGTTCCTTTTGCAGCCATGTCATAATAACTAGAACTTTCCGCTCTATTTTCCGTGGGCCTTGGAGCTGCTTCGTACTCGAGATCAGTACGCTGGAGTAAAAAGGCCAAAAGGTGGAGATCTACGACGGAACAATTCATCTTATTTCACCCCAAAAAAAGTGTCATCAGAGATCAAAATGTCACTACGGATACTGTGAAAGTATTCCAGTGGATTCTGTATTTCGCAAATCGGAGAGACGGCGGCTTCTCTCCATTCATCATCTCCAACCTCAAAGTCATTTGAAACATATTTAGGATTCCCTCTTCATCAGTGTGCCATGGCAACAGCCGTTTCTACAGTGGTAAATGCACTACCCCCCTCATCAGAGGGGAGAAGGGTGCAGCGTGGGCTCCACCTAGTGGCTCAAAGCGGGAGCACGCATCACTGGAACCAGAGTGGCTCAACCCATTGATTCATCCAATTATATACTCTGCACTGACACATCTCTATACAAAATATATATAAAAAGCAGTAGCCACACGTTTCATAATGATACACAAACCAAAATACATGTTTATACTGTCTTTTCTGTTTTAAATGCAGACAAATAAAAGCAAAACTCTGGAATAGACGCCATAGTCTTCAGTTTAGAGGTCCGTTCAATCCAACTCAGAGATGAACTCCATGAGTGTCTTAGAACAGTTCAGGAAAGTACAGTCCAGTGTGTGTGTGTGTGTGTGTGTGCGTGTGTGTGTTTGTATAGGACTCACCTTAAGTATCCAATTCAGGGAAGGAGATCCTCCGTGGTATCCGATCAGTGTCCGGTCTTTTCTTACCAAGTTGCTCCTGAACAGCCTGCTCTCGGGAACGTCCTCCTTCCTCAGCCGGCTCCTTCCTTAGCGGCTTCCCGTTGCTTTCTGACAACTACACCCAAACTTTTGCAGGAGGTGTACAGAAACGTTCCCTCTCCTTCAGCCACTCTCGCTCCTCTGCTCTCCATGCTGGTTTTGTTACTTGATTGCTTCCCCTTTAGCCCAGGTGTGCTCATTCAACTCCTTGGCTCCGCCCCCTTTTGGGAAGGGCTTATGTTTTTAATTCTCCCTTTCTGCTACAATGTGTCGACGCCTAATACAGAAACCAACAAAACAGACGAGTCAGCTGTTCAATAGTACAAATTCATCTTTATTGAAATTATTTTATCAAAGATTTCAAGTTTTCCAGACAAACGGCGACAGACCGTTCATCGCCATGACAACATAAAACAACTGTAGTCCAAGATGGCAACGGTTTCAAGTATTGTGAGCGGACACACACACACACACACACACACACACTCGTACTTCCAACATTACAAAAGTGATTTTATACAAGGTTCTAAAAATATACAAACATTTTAAATATATAAATCGCTGGCAGCAAGACTGGTTGTTTCTTTGAAAGGCAAAATATGGAGATAACGTTCAGCCATAATAAATACACGTGGAGGTGTGCTAGGCCACACATGGTACAGTCCAGTTGATCGAAAGTCGCATTGTGATTAAATTAAGTTTTTGTTTCATCGTCAACAACTCAAGAGGGTAGCTTTGGTTACCTGTAGGAAAAAAAACGTAACATTTCACGTTGCTACTCGGCCCTTTGGACAAATACTGGAGAGGGTTTTCCAAACAAACACATTATTCATCTAGAAAGCACGTTTTTCACTGAGCTGGTCGATTAGCGCATCTCGTGCTATTTCGCGTCCGTGGAGGAGTCGTCGGCACGCCGCGTGATCCTCTCCAACTCCTGAATACAAGGCACGATCGATGGGCTGTGCATCTGAGCCGACTTCAACCTGGAGACGGAAAGAAAACACAAGAGTTATCTCAGAGTCAAAACGAGCCGAGTTTACCACAGAAAGCAGAACTTCGAGCAAGAGAAAGTCAAAGATGCTCGACAGAAACAACACAGAGGATTTACCAAAAAGTTGAGTTTCACGACGTATACGTCATACCTCCTCGTCGAGTATTCACATTATTTCACAAAGGATGCACGTGCGTCACCGTGCACTACGTCGGGTCACCGACCCGCCGATCGAGGACACTTTCCATCGTTATAATGAGAAATACCAGAATATGTGTATAGAATTATTTACAGGGTTCTTACACATTTTGACCAATGGATTTCCAGGCCTTTTAACCAAATGTCCATGACCAAACTGAAAACTCGGTATAAACATGAACATTTTAGAAAATGTAGCGTATTGAGAGCGTACGCGATTACATTTTGAGCGTCTTTAAAAAAAAAAAAAACATCAATTATTTCAAACTTGGCGTAAATGAACATGTGATTATAACAAATTTCCATGACTTTTCCAAAACTTTTATGATTTAATTTTTGTTCCATGACTTTTCCAGGTTTTCCATGACCGTACGAACCCTGTATTTAAATCTGAACATGTCTGTAGAGTTGATGTGAACGTCATCCCAGCGGTCCGAGTTCAGAATGAATCCCAGATGAGAAACGTTCGCGAATGCCAAACTTGTTGTGAAAGTTCCGAAAACCCCCAAATCAAAATCCAGGAGCCTTAAAATGTATTTTCTGTTGCACTGAAATGAAGTAACGTTGTGTATTCTTGGTCTCACTCCACGCCTCAATAGGGACCTGCAGCTTACTGAAGGTTGCTGACCACTGCATTACATTTCTATATACTTTAGGACCCGTATGTGGACGCTTCACGGGGCCCTGAAGCTAACGGACGTGGTACCTCCGGAGCAGCTCGTGTCCTCGGTCGGGCGCCGGGCGGAGGTGCTGGAGGGCGGCGAGGCTGTGCGCCGCCAGGACGCCGTAGCACTGTTCGGGGAGGGCGTTGTGGCTCGCCGTGTCCCACCGGGGCAGCTCGCTGGTGTAGCGCCACGCCATCAGCGTGTGCTCCAGCACAGCGTCCCACTCCTTGTTCCTCAGGAGGACTTGACCCCACTCCTGACATGACACCTGGGGGGGGATAAGCAGGTAATGGTTTAGGATGACAGAATGAAACGCCAAAGCTCAGAGCCAGGACAATTACATCAGTGGCAGACTTCTTTATCGACACACGATGAGGGAAGAGTAAACATCTAGAATAAACCGCATCACTCGTCAGTTAATTACTAGTAACGGGGTTCTTAAAGATGTTCCCCGATGGATTTCCATGACTTTAAACCAAATGTCCATGACCAAACTGAAATCTCAGTTTATACATGAAAAGGTAAGAACATATAGTATTTAAACAATGTGAATTCCAAAGCATACAGTATAGATTTAATAAAACGAATAAGAGACAATATTTTATTTAAAGAATAAACATTTGCTTCCCGAGCTACGGCCAACGAACTTTCCAGTTGCGGTGCGTTCACTTGCAACGCGGAGAAAAAAGAAAATTGCGCCGCCAGTATGAGAGCGTACGCCGGCTTATATTTTGAGTCTTTCTTTCTAAAACATATTCATTATTTCAAACTCGGCGTGAATGAACTTCCATGACTTTTCCAAAACTTGTGATTTAAGTTTTTTCCATGACTTTTCCAGGCCTGGAAATGACCATTTTAAAAATTGCATGACTTTTCCAGGTTTTCCATGACCGTACCAACCCTGTAGTAAATATGTAGTTCTCCAAAATCAAGTCCTCGCCACCAATACTCACTTTGAACGCCACCAGGTGCGGATAGGCTTTCCTGTAGCAGCGGGCGTCCCTGTTGGAGCCGAGCCGCGAGTACGGTATGGACCGGTACACATTCGCCTTTTTCAGTTGCAGGTCCTCCTGGAGGTACTTCAGGTCGGAGGCCAGGATCCTGGGCTCCTGGCTCTGGGACGCAACACATCGATATTTCAGATCACATTGCGTGCGGCGACGGAAACCTCATCGCGACGCTCGCGTGAGTGGTCGAGGACGGGTACCTGCTCCACCAAGATGAGGGATCGGATCAGCTGGACCAGCTGCTGTTTGGAGAGAGGGGTGTGGTGCTCATCCATCTTCTCACATTGCTCCTCGATCCCTTCACTCCACACGCCGCTGATGGATAAATCCACTGGGATAAAAGAAAAGATAAGGGGTTGCCGATTAGGATAAAAAGATAAAACAAAGAACAGGAAAAAAAAACAAATAAATCTGCTTTATAACATCACTTTGAGTAGTAACACAAGCAATACTCGCAGGTGTGTGTGTGTGTGTGTGTGTGTGGGGGTGCTCTTGTACTTACGTGAGTGGCCGCGCTTTACGTTAGCAGCTGCGTTTTTCCCTCTCGGAAGTGGAGATGGGGCCAACCGAGCGCTCAGGATCTCCAGATAGGACCTCCTCATTCGAGCTGTATAAGAAAGTAAAAGTGGCTCTGGTTAATATAATTATATATATTAATAATTTAAGCGTCTTTGAGCACCTGGAAAAGCGCTATATAAATCGAATGTATTATTATTATGATATTATTTGCAACCTGAAGTCCACTGGGGGAAGAGGATATTAGATAAACACTATGAAAGTATGCCATTATAACTTTAGACGGTGCACGCGTCAAAATGTGAGTTGCATAGATCTCTATATATCTCTATCCTGTTGGCGCGCGCGCGCGGACACTTTTAGCGCGCGAGCCGAGCGACGCGTCCCGCTCAAAAGAACAACAGTTACGGCGTCACATTTGAGAAGCGTCCGGGTTTCGGGCTTACCTGCGATTTTGGGCTGCGGAGCGGTTATCTCCACCAGGACACGTCGTGGCTGGCACACAGCTGCCATTGAGACCCCGGCGGGCGGCGGGGGCGGCGGGGGGCGACCGTCTCCAGACGCGGGGCTAACGACTTGCTAGGAGCCGGTGACGCTGCTGGTAGCTGAACTTTAGACCCCGCGGGGTGCCCGACCGCACTTTCTTTCTTTTTTTCCCACGCTTACTTGTGGCTTTTCCGCGGCTTCTTCAGAGGCGGCAGCGCAGCTTTGGAGCTAAATGTCGACAAAGACACACTCGCGTGGATAACTAACGGGTACACACACAAAAAAAGGAGAGAAAAAAAGCTCGCGCAGAGCATGCATAAGCAACACAAAAAGAGACACTGACTAACTTGTGTGTGCCCCGCCGCCAGCACAATGCTGATGAGGCGCGCGCGCGCGCGCGACACGAGTTGCCGCGCAGGCGTGGTTTGCTGCGTGAATCGCCCTGATTGGTAAACCTCGCCGCACGTGTGGAACAGGCGCCCAATATGCAAAGGAGGTGCCCCCCCCCCCCGCCCTCCCCCGACGCCTGCTACTCGGTTAGATGGTCACGTGACGACACACGTGCACGTATGGACACAAGTGCACGTCCCCCACGCACACACCATACATTATGACGTAGACAAACGGTATTGAATTAGTTCTGCTTATTCAAATCGGTCACTTGACATGGATTGTAAGAGTTTCGTCAACTTTATTCAAAACTGGAGGTTGTTATTTAGTTTAATTCACTTAATGGCTTATTTCATGTTACAGTGGACCATTTAAACCAAAAGACAGATGGCAGGAGACGGAAACATATCTGTAAAATGTTTTTTAATACATTGGTGGATTATTGAAAAAGAAAAAAGTAACAGTAATTGAATTTATTCTGAAGAGACATGACTGCATCTGGAATATCGAGTCCTTCAAGCACAGCAATGAGTCCAGAACAGACGTTAATGAAACACAAAAGCTTAAACATGATTAGATGAAATTAACAAAGTGATCAATCTGACGTGTTTCATATTAAAACTTCTTTTCTCTCTCTAAATGATAACAGAATTATAGCTCTATTACAGATATTTATATTTCAGGGATAGTCTATTATTTACTTTGTATTGCTTTTATCTGACAATAACCTACATGGTAAATGATGAAGCGGTGGTAAATGCAGTGCAATGATAGTGTCCCTGTATATATGTCAACAAACATGTAATACAACAGTGTTGAAATCACCTTAACAGTCATTCGGAAACCCAACCCCGCAGGTTGAATCATGTGGATAAAATGATAGCGACAACTTCATCACTGGACGCACAGTGACATATTTATGCTTATATTTCTACAGCTAAATCCTAAATATCTGTAGTAAAACTGCACTTAATGAACTGAATTGTAAATTCCCTCCAGCCCTGTACAATTGGAGCAGATTATGCCCAACACTCAATGGCTTCTTGAAACTGCTACGGCAAATAATATATTTATATTGTATTTATGTACATTATATACATTTACATTATTTTAAATAAGTTACATAATGCACAGGTAAAAGGGTATCTATTAGGTGCATATCACATAACAAAGGTCTGTGACAGTATGGCTATTTAAATACACATTACAATATTATCAAGTGCACTACCTTTCAGCATCGGTCTCATTTTTGTTCAGCTCTGAGTTTGTGTGTGATGATTTTGATATGAAGACCGTTCGGACCTTATACGAAAAATATACGACTTCTTCGGCAGAGACAAAAATAACGAGACGCCCAAAGATCGACTAACACCTGCGTAGGCCACGCTCTAAAGCAAAAGGAGGAGGAGCCTCTACTTGCTAAGCAGCGTTTTCAGGGAGCGGGTGAGCGCGTTGGCGATGGCCGACATGGTGCTGGTGTGGCGGACCAGGGCCTTCACGCTGTGCTCGCCTGGCGCCCCCACGCTGGCCGCCTCGGCCGCTTTGAGCAGACACATGTAGTTCATGACGACCTCGTCGACCTTCGCCACGACCTCCCTCTGTTGGTGCGCGGCCGCGGCGCCGAGCCCCCGGACCAGACACACGCAGGCTTCGCAGAGGCCGCACAGCACCTGGAAGCTGCAGGTGACGGCGAGCAGCATCTCCTCGGGACTCTCGTGCGCCTGCGCCATCCTCCGGCACGCCCGGCCCAGCTCTTTGGACTCCGCCGAGAGCAGGTGCTTGAACTGCGACACGTCTTGAAGCGCCGTCTGGGCGCCGCGGTCGCGGCGCCCGACGCCGGACCGCACCAGGGCGATGAGCTCGCCGGCGTCGCGCCGCACGTCCGCGAAGCCGGAGGGGAAGCGGTACGCGCGGTCCTTGAGCGCGTTGATGCGCGCGAGGCGGTCGCCGAAGCTCATGTTGGCGAGGACCTCCCCGTACAGCTGCTCCCCGGACACGTCGGGGGCGGAGCCGCAGAGTCCGTTGTCCATGTCGCGGCTCCGCCGGGGCCTCTCCCACTCGATCTCGTCCTCCTCTCCCTCCGGCTTACGCTTGAAGAAGCAGTAGCTGAACGGGCCGTTGCACCGCCACGGACTGGCGTCCAGTTTCTGAGAGCCCTTGGCGTTGTGTTTGCCGTCCTTCTGCAACGGAAACGCCACCGACGCCCTTCTGCCGTCCGCCCGGCAGCCCGCGGACCAGCAGGTGTGGGAAGACACGGAGCCCTGGGAGTAGCTCTTGGAGAGACGCTTCCTGGTCGGCCTCCGTTGGACTTTGGTCTCGCCGTGCGGCGGCGCCGCGGACGGCGACCGAGCCGGGTTATCGAACAGAGCGTCGGCGCTCCCGGAGCCGGCGATCACGCCGCTGGAGCTGCGCTTGAGCTCCCTGCCGCGCTGCAGGAAGGGATCCGAGAGAGTCTGGGAAGGGGGCGGGGCGATGGCTTTGATGTGGTTGTGATTCGTTGGCCGCGATTGGGTGGACCCCGAGTTGCAGGGAGGAGGAAGAGGAGGCGGAGGAGGAGGAGGTGGGTATTGCGAGCTGGACGCGGGAGACGTAACGCACGCCCTAGCGCCGGCACACGTCTGCCTGACAAAAGCGGAAGGGTGGTCTCCTCTTCCCAGTGAGATGGCGTTGGGGGTGGGCTCTGCTCGTTGGCCACTCACACTGGGGGCGGCAGAGAAACAAAGAGAATCGTTAGGACGGGAACGCGGAGACGGACGCGCTGCATGCTGAGCCCTCGGCTCGGATCGGAACCAGTCCTCGCCGCCGCTACTCGGCTGGCTCCTCGACCGAGGCGGGAGGAGGTTAGAGTCGCCCCCGGCCGCTCGGCTTCCGCTCGCAACGAATCCCCCGTGGCGCCCGCCGCAGCCCTCCGTCTTACACGGCGACGGGAAGCGCTCCGGGTCCACGCCGCTCCGCTCTAGTTCGCTCTCCAGGCCGGAGAAGGAGCTTCTCCTCTCGGCGGCGAACTCTAGACCGTCGTTCCGCTTCGGAGCATGCGCGTCCGAGCTTCTCTTGGCGGGAAGCGTGGCCGAATGGTACGCCTGGGGGTTTCTACCGGCGTCGGCGTGAGGTTTGACTACGTGCGGACTGAGAAACGGAGATGACGCGGAGGAGGGCGTACACGGGCAGCGAGCGGCGGCGTTCCCCCTATTCTTTACCATCTCGACCAGCTGAGGGTTACTCGTGATAAAGCGCCTGGTGTCCTTTTTGACGGCCCCGCCCATGCCTGCGCTGTGCAGCTTCCCGCCCTGATGCATCTGGCTGACCGTGAGATAGTTAATCAGCTGCCTGTAGGCCTCGCTGCCTTCCTTCTGGCTCCGCCCCTTTAGACAGGCCTGTTGCTTAGCATGCAGATCATTGTGGGGCCTCTTGCTCCCGGTACCTGTTGTCTCTTTATGCTTAGACGACGTGGCCGAGGAGGGGCGGCCCGGCTCGGGGGGGTGAATGTTGGGCAGCATTTTCCGGAGGAGGGCGGGGTCCGCGTGAGGGTGGAGGTCCTTTCCCTGAGAGCTCTGGCTAGGGGCGCCGCCGCGAGGGATTCCCGCTTTGCCGTCCTCGTAGTTTAGCACCCTGAGTAAAGAGGAGGAGGAGTTGGCGAGCGGGTGCCTTTGCAAATGGTGTTTTGACTCCGCCGCGCCGGGGCCGAGGGGCGAGTCGGTCGGGGTGGCGCAGGCGCTGCTGTTGGCGCTGCCGCCGGCGTCCAGCGAGGAGCACAGGGAGCCCTGCTGGGAGCCGTGGGCCTCGCCGTGCAGGGTGGAAATCCGCTTGGCGAGGTGGTACTCGCACAGCCGCGCCACGCTCTGTTGCCGGGAGACGGGCCGGTGGTCGTCCTGCACGTCCGATGGCGACGCGTGGTCGGACCCCCCGCATCGGGGTTTTTTGCTCGGGGACGCCACGACCAGATGCTCGTCTCGCTCGACGGCCGCGGCTCCGGAGTCAACGCCGTCCGACAGGCGCTCGGGGGTGACGGAGGGCGGGCGGGGGATTCTGGGACGGCTGTCATCGGCCGCCGCCGCGTTTTCCGACAAAAAAGAACTCTGCCTCCATTGACCTTCGCAGAACGAGGTGCGCTGATCCGTTTCGAGGCGGCCGCGGCTCCTGCCCCCGCCGTCCACGCTCTCCCCCCGGCGCCCGTCCCTCGCGCTGAAGGTGTTGTATTTGCCGCCGGAATCCGCGGACTTCTTGTGATGCTTGCCTCCCGGCGTGGTGGAGCTCGGGCGCTGGAGCGTGGACGAGAGCTGCGTCTGGGATCTCGCCACCGGGCCGTCGGACCCCGACGACGAAGCGGCGTCCGAGAGGGGGCTCCGCCTCGGGGGGATCGCCGGAGGCTGAAGGTACCGCTGAGGACTACGGGGTTTCTTCTGTATCGTTGCTACGGCGTCGGGCGAGACAGGGAAGTCGGTTTTCTCCTCGAGTAAAGGTTGGTACCCTTCCCTGGTGGCCATCAGGAGGCGCATGTGGCTCTCGTTGAGTCGGTGGGAAGCGGCGAGTTCGGAGATCTCCGTCATCTCCGAGGAGTTGGTCTCATTGCCGGAATCGGAGGACGACTCGGGGCTGAGGCCTCGGGACGAGTAAACGGCTAGAAGATAAGAGACACAGAAGGAAATTAGTTAGTTAGTTAAGCTCCTGAAGATGCTACATGGCAAATAATATTATGGATTTGTCCATATTCGCATGGCCTATTAGACAAATAGACTTTGTTCTGGTGCCGATGCATCCGTTTTGAGAGTTAAGAGAAAACGCATTAAAGAAAAGAATAAATATGTACAAAGAGAGCAAATCTTACAACCATTTTAACATGAATAAAATCCCCCACATTATAGTGGCCTGAATAATCTAAAATGAGAGAGACTGAAGACGGAGACACAGGATTTATTTGTGGCGTCCTTTGAGGCGAGTACAAAAAGTTAAAGCCCCACTATGTAACAATTCGTACCTTAAAATAACAGCTTGAAAAAAATGTGTGCCGCTACAATGACTTTTAATATGGCGATTTGTGCCTCCGCCGATCGGGGATCTGTTGGCTAAAAACCCGACTATGTAACATTTTGTAGCCGCCCGGTACTTGGACCTGCTTTCTGTCAGTGATGACCAACGTCACATAGTCCAGTCCACCTCACAGGTGACTTTTTATTTGCTGACAATCAATAACAGACGTTTAGTTTAATAAAAGAACAAAGACGTCTTTAAGAAAGGGACCTGACATTACTGCTGCTGTCATCTGGAGGAGAGAGGAAGTTACAGGGGGGCGGGGGGGAGATTATTATTTTTTTACTCAAACTCAAAAGAGCCATATGCGTCACCGGAAGAGCCACATATGGCTCAGAGCCAGAGGTTCAGACACCTGATCTATTGTAACTGCGTATTTACGACACTGTAGTAAACGTTAAATACCTGAAGGGGGCGCTACAAGCGAAAAACTACATAATGGGGCTTTAAACAAAGACATACTGTGAATGATGGTGATACAACGTGACTGTGTTAGCATTCATTTCCAACAGACCTGGATTCCTACTGTTGGGCGGCGGCGGCGGCGGCGGGGGCGGCGGCCTCTGCTCGGAGACGGACAGCGCCTCCAGGGCTTGTAGGGTGTGCACGACTGCATTCTCCAGCCTCCTCTCTCCCCCCCTGCTCCCCTCCCCCTCCCCCTCCCCCTGCGTCAGGACGGCGTCGATCAGCGACACCGGGATGTCGTCGTTGTCGCTCGCGCTCGGCGGCCTCCCCTCGGGCGCCGCGTCCTCGTCCGAGCTGTCCCGAAAGCCCGGCGGGGGAGCGGCGATCGCCAGGTTCAGCGTCTCCAGCAGCGTGTCGTCTTCCTCCTCGTCGACGCTGTCGTCGCCCTCGGGCGGCGGCAGCGACGTCAGGTCGATGATGTCGTCGGCGGACGCGGAAAGCGCCAGGAAGGACGGCTTGCCGAACCCTCCTCCCCGAGGGTCGCCGCGGTTTCCGTCTCCGCCGCCTCCTCCTCCGTCGTCGCCCACTGGCGTCCCGCCGGCGGAGTCCTCCTCGCAGGAGGCGTCGTCGTCGTCCTCCGCGTCGTCCGTGGCGTCGCGGTAAAACAGATCCCGGAGCAGAGGCTCCTCCCCGCCTTCCTCCGTGATGATGTTGCTGTAGACGTGCGTCAGACCCCCAAACTGAAACGGCGCCCTGTCCTGCGGCCGGAAGTCGGCGTTGTTGTGCGTGTAGGGCGCTCCGAGCTCGGGGACCCCCGGGCTCTCCGACAGTCTTTCGTAGCCCAGGTTCGTCGGCCTGTTCAGGGGCGGGTCCCCCCCGAAAATGAACGACACTTTGGCGCTCCGAGGAGAGTCTTGAGGTTTGTGTCTGGTGGCGGGGGGGAGAGGAGGGGGCAACGGACCCCTGCGGGTCCCGAGGTCGGGGATCGGGGTCTCGCGGAAGTAAGAGACGCTGTTTTCTCTCGGCCCGTTGTTGGAGTACTCGGAGTCCCGGTTGTAGCTCTCTCCGGGGCCGGGTGACGGCGGCTCGTTGTCCCCCAGAGATGTGCTGTACGGCCACTCCAGGACACGGTCCTGACCTGCAGGCAGCAGCAGAAACAAATGCGCTCATTACCGTCGCATTGAAAATGCGGAAGGTAATAACAAGGTAATAACAAGGTAATAACAAGGTTATGGTTTGATCGCCGTGTATTTGTGTGCGTGCGTTTTATTCGCATAACTTAAAAAAAAATATTAAACCGAATTGCATGAAATTTGGTGAGATGATTGGTTATCATCCGGGGACAAACTGATTATATTTTGGGATGGATCGGGCCAAAGGTCAAGGTCATGAAAAGGTCAAACTATTCTTGAATCGCATGACATTTGATGGGATGATTGGTTATTATCCGGGGACCATTTGATTCGATTTTGGGATCGATCGGGTCAAAGGTCAAAGTCATGAAAGGTCAAAATCTTCTTTTTACCATATAGCACGGTCATTTTTCTATCCAAGTGGCATGCAACTAATACCAAAATATTCCTAATTCAATGCCCAATCTTGTGATATGCGAAGGTATGCGCTCTACCGAGTGCCCGTTCCAATTATTTTATGCATTTATGTTTATTTAATCTGAAAGTGGCTGCCTCCTCCTCTTCGCCAGACCTTTGAGTGCTCCACTTCAGGCATTTTGGGTTTTAATGCTGCACCGTGAAGCTCACATTTAGAACAAAATGAGCATTTCCTTATTTACTTGTTTTATTAATGTCACGGGGAGAGTCCTGCCAGGACAAATATCTCGCCACTTATAGGTAAAACTGTGCTGTAAAACACACATTTTTAGAAACAACTTAAATACCGACTGTAAACTTAGAACTCCGAATGATAAAATTCTACAAATTAAATTAAATTAGGAAGCAAATCCATCAGGAGCGCAACACATACGCTCTCAATCATCACTCACCAACGTCCTCGGCGCTGTTGCTGTGGGGCATGCTGAAGATGGATCTCCTGGAGTCCACTAGGAGGCGGTAGTAGCCTGCTGTTAGACAGGCCAGGTTCATCGCATCACTGGCTTCCATGATCAGTGTGATGGGCTGAAGAAAAACCAAAAAGGAAAAGAAGGGCGGACGGAGGGAAGAAAGAAAGCACAAACATCAGATGGTGTCACTCACACGGGGCGCCGCGATGCTCGCTACTGTTTTTACGGTCAAGGAAAACCTGGAAAAGTCATGGAATTTTAAAATGGTAATTTCCAGGCCTGGGAAAGTGATGGAAAAAACTTAAATCACAAAAGTTTTGGAAAAGTCATGGAAATTTATTATATTCACATGTTAATTCACGCCGAGTTTGAAATAATGAATATGTTTTAAAAAACTGGAAAGTTCGATGGCCATAGCTCGGGAAGCAAATGTGTATTCTTTAAATAAAACATTGTCTCTAATACATTTGTTTCATTAAATCTATACTGGATGCTTTGGAATTCACATTGTTTGAATACTAAATATTCTCACTTTTCATGTATAAACCGAGATTTTAGTTTGGTCATGGAAATTTGGTTTAAAGTCATGGAAAAGTCCTGGAAAAGTCCTGGAAATCCATCGGTCAACATGTGTAAGAACCCTGACCCTGACGTCCAGGACGTGCAGCTCCAGCCGGACGTTGGCCTCGTCCTCGGTGAGGATCTCGATGCGGTTGACGTGGCTGAAGTCGGCCAACAGCGCCACGAGGTTGGTGCGCAGGTTGATGACGTGGCTGATGCCGTACCGCGGGCCCACCAGCAGCGTCACCTCGGTCTGTTTCTCCCCTTGCTGTACCAAAAGCAGTGCGGGGGGGTTACAAGTACCCTCAGGAATAAGTCAGCAGGGTTTATGTTCCTTTAAAAAAGGGAAATAACGCTCTCACCAAAAGTATGGAGATGAACTCCCTCCCTCCGTAGAGACGGAGTTCGCTGAGGTACCTCAGGTAATGCACCTTGGCCTGTAACCCAGTCAGCTGCAGGGAGAGAGCAGAAACACATTAGTGAGCATCGGAAACCGAATCACCTCGACCTCGGACACATCCGTCTTCCATAATGCCAGGATGTAAAGCACTCTCCAGCCATTTTGTTCTAGACCACCGATTTTCCATTACGTCCCATCTCGGTATTCCAAAATCTGATCTTCGCCTGAAGCGCGGCTCCGCCCTCCGTGTTCCTCGACCTTCTTCACGGAGCAGATTACGTGTTTCCTCATTCGTAAAACCGGCGTGCTGACTGACTTTATATTTCAGAAGCAGTCAGCGTGTTTACATGATGGTATAATTCAAATCTTGCTTTAGTCGGACTATGCTATCTTTTGGGGGATCTGCTATTATCCCAATATACATGGCAGTGAGTGATTCGAATCATTGGCCGAAAGCATGTCACCTCCGATACGACAGGTGGCGCTGTTTTCATCACAACTCGTGGTGATGCAACCATTTCCGCTTGTGAGCATGCGGAAAGATGCAAAGTCCGGTTCCTAATCCAATTCACCGTTACATGCCGCGATAGTCGGATTATCAACCGGATCGGATCGAGTTATCCAGGGGTGTGAATCGGATCGTAGTCGGACCGCACATAGTCGAACAAAGGTGTTTACGTGAAACGGATAATTCGATTTCAGTCCGACTAAGCCAGTTATTCGAATGCATGTAAACACGGTCAGTGACTCAGGGATTCATTTGAAACTCGGAGGAAGCCGAATGCACGTCTGCGTTCATCGCCGCTTACAATACTCATCTTCAGACTTACGCATCTGATGTCGCACCCTCATTTAAAAAGAGCATCCGTCTCAGAAACAAAAGGCTAATTAATGGAGACGTGTTATCTAGACGTCCGCATTAAAGATCTTTTTTTTTTTGCTCGGATGAAACTCCTGCCCGTGTTGGTGAAGCGGTCACTTCAAGGGCCTGGAGAGGAATGCTAATTTAGAGCGTCTGTGTTTTGAAGCGCACGTCTCAGTCCGTCGCCGTTTCTCGGGCTCATTTCTCCCCCGATGAGTCGAGTTGGGTATCGACCGTGAATGCAAATGATTCGGCGATGATTTAATGATTTCCGCACGTTTTAGAGACGTTATACACGCAGATGTGGAGTTCAGGCGTGTTTAAGGTGAACCGTCCACGACGCCGTGTCGCATCAGGGCCCAGAGGAACGCTCATGTGTCGGCTGACGTGGATTTTCAGATGTTGAGGTATTTTTTGTTCATCTGTCATTCTTCTAAACAAATAAACTCTTCGTCCCAATCGCAGAGGAGACCGGCATCTACAAATACACTCTCGTTTGTCAGACGCGAGACGTAAAACTGAAGGATGAGATTGTTGACTTTGTATAAAAAAAAATAACGTCTGTTGAAGAACTCTTACAAATCGTATCGCAAAAAAAAGCATCCCGGAAGAAAACAAAGACTCTACCCAAATTAGATTCCCACGTATTGTTCTGTATCTTGCTTTCATTGCAACAAATAAAACCCACCCCCAAAACCCCCCCCCCCCCAAAACCAGAACTGCAGAACTGTGTTAACCTCTGTACTCCCCCTCCCACCGCCCGGAGCAGAAGATGTAAATCTTTCTTTTTTTTTTTTTTTTTTTTCAAGAAGAAAAGAGGCTAAGTAATTTCCCTAAAACAGCTGGGCTCTGCAGTTCTTAGATTTAAGGAGTCATAACATTCAGCCGGGATGAATCCATATTCGGGGGGGGGGGGGGGGGTATTTATGGCGGAGCGGCGGCATAAGTGGGATCGACTCGAGGGGCCGTGTGCAGCGCCCGGGAAAGCGGCACGACTGCGTTTTCAATCGCGGTCTAGCACTTTTCTTTGCTCTCGTCCACACGCGCTCGTACTACAGTTTGCTCAGATCAACGCGTCACATGACGTATCGTCGAATAAAAAAGACGAGCTGGAGTCGGGATCTGCCGGCCCCAGACGGGGTGGAACATGTGCGCGTGAATATGAATATCTCATTATGCACGAAGCGCCCCGCGTGGTCTCATCACATTAGCATTGGCGGTCTGGCCTGGACTGAGGGTCTTAGGTTGACGAGGGTGAGAACCTTCGAAGGACGAAGAGGGGGCGTTATGCTATTTCAGGATGTGGCGTCGGGGGGAAAAAAAAAGAATAAGACAGCAGACTGTGTGTGTGTGTGTGTGTGTGAGAAGTTTGTGAAACAAGGGCACACACGGAAACTTTGCTTACTTTTTTCCCCGGAGGCACGAGGTTCTGGTTGGTTTTGAGGATGTGCGTCAGAGCCTTCTTGATGTTTTTCTCCTTCATGCTGGACAGCACGGCGGGAGGCAGGAACAGCGGGAGGCCCCACTCCTTCCTGTGGAGAGCAGATTGAGGATTGATCAGGAGGGACGGCCACAGACCCGGGTTCAATACCGGCGGTCGGAAAGCGAGGAACCGGACCCGAGTTCCCTCTCCTGACTGCAGACTGAGATGTTGTATTGGAGGTGATAGTGAATGCCAGACATACTCCGAAACCCCTCGTTTGTGCACATTAAGAAAAAAAAAAATATTTTTTACATGAGGCCTGATGTCTGGATGCTATTTTATTGTTTAACCAACCAGAAGGCTTTTAGTTGAGGGGAAAAAAAGGCAAACAAATCCCTGAGATACCAAAAAAAAAGGAAGAAAAAAGCTTTTAGAGGAAAACCGTTTCCATCAAGTCAATTATTTATAATTGATGGATCAGCTCCAGGCTGTACAACAGTTTTAACATTCCAGCTCATGTCGGCGGCGTCAGAAAGCACACGCCGCCATGTCCTTTCACACCCCAAACTCACTGGATGTATTTCAGGGACACCTTCTGGCTCTGCCTGGTCGTCATGGTGAGGATGTACATCTGCAGGGCGGCCAGCCGCAGCGCGGCGTCGTACTTCAGCTCCGCGCCGAAGCGCTCCAACACCACGTCGTTGCAACTCTACGGCAAAAAAAATAAAAAAGAAGAAGCAGGAAGCGGGCGTTACTTGAGAATCCCAAAGTCCCCGTGGGGCGGAGATAACGCGTCTCTAACCTTCGGGACTTGAGTTCCCTGCAAAAGGGATACAGATCCCAGACCTCGGAAGTATAAAATGTTGAACTGAAGATGAGCTTTCCTTCTCTCGGACTATTTCCCTAATTTATCAAACTAATCCTGTGGGAAGGCAATTTAAAACCTCTCTCACCTGCACGTAGAGGTATTCAAATGCCACGCCGTCTCTCCGGAGCAGCTCCACGGGGTCCCGGGGCACGAAGCTGAGCCGAAAGAAACACTTCATCTTGTCACAGCCGGGCCTCTGGGTCACCTGGGGTCACAGACAGGTGGGAAACATGAAGGAGAGAGGGAGAGAGAGAGAGAGAGAGAGAGAGAGAGAAAGAGAGCCTGTGTTAAAAACTGTGTTTGGCAGACATTACGCCGTTGCATTATGGGAACTGTCGGGTCCAGTGTTGTGTGTGCATTGACCTATGTATATGTATATATATATATATATATATATATATATATATATATATATATATATATATATATATATATATATATATTATTAAAGGTTATTTCTATTCTCAATAAGTCATTTCTTGGTTGAATAAATGTAACTCAAATAAACAATATATATATATATATATATATATATCATATACTTTTTGTATGTACAATATGCAAAGTAACTAGCAATAATATCAGAAAAAAATCTGAAATTTATTAAAGTATAAATACAATAAAAAATACCATTCAAGTAAAGTATTTAATATTGAAGGCAACGGCAAGACCAGCCCCATCAGTAAACTATTGATTATATCTTATGATTTACCGTGGTAGTGCGGCAGGCCAAGGGAGTTTTGTTCCAAGGCCTCTACCCTCCTCCTCCTCCTCCTCCTCCTCCTCGCCACCCTCCAGTAAGATGTATCAGAGTGTACGTTTCAATCCATCTAGCGACTCTCAAACCCGCCGGTGTGTGCGCCACGTGTCGAGCTCCACATCGGAATATAAAAGTTGTCCTCTTGTAATCCTGCAAACCTCATTAGAACGTGACGGACACTGTGGCTGAGTGGGAGTGTGTGTGTGTGTCTGTGTGTGTGTTTGTGGGAGTGTAAGTGTAATGGGAGCTGTCACCCCTTCTGTGCCAGGGCTGATAAATGGCACCGGGCTCCGAATGCTGTGTGAATACTAAGCAGGGATGTTTGTTTGTTTGTGTGTGTGTGTGTGTGTGTGTGTGTGTGTGGAAACATCTCCTACCTGAGTAAGCATCTCTTGTTCATGCAGGAGGAGCAGTTTGCTTCCGGAGCCCTCCGTCCGGTGCTCCAGCACCAGGGAGAAGTGCTCGATGCCTTTGATGGACAGCTTCTCTTGCAGGGTCAGGATCACGTCCTGAAGTAAACACACACACATCGATTTAATTAGAGCACTGTCTGAAAGATGCCTCTAGAATTCACTCGCGGAAAAACCCACATAATGACACTTTGCATATGCTTTTATGAAGAGTTACAGACTTTTCTTCCATTCTTGTGAAAACATCAAGAGATGTAATCATAAAAGATAATGTGTATAAGTTTCAGATGGACTTTTTTTAGGTGACAAACATTCACAATATTAGGGCGTGATTACGGTGTTTTGCAATACTTACTCCACACTTTTTTTGAGCTTCAGTAGAAGTAATGGTTCCCTTTTTATCTCCTGTATACTTAAAACAAATCCTCTGCCCATTCACCCTAATATATTTGCATATTTTAGTTTTTAAGAGAAGTAAATGTTTCAGTATCTCTACGTTGGAATAGAAGAGAAAACATGTTTTTTTTATTTTGTGTATAGTAGTCAGCAAGGTTGATAGCATATACACCATATACAACATACCATATATACCATACATAACATATACAGTATACCATATATACTATACGTAACATATACACCATATATAACATACAGTATACCATATACAACATATATACCATATATAACATATACACCATATATAACATATATACCATATACAGTATACCATATACACAATATATACCATATACACCATATATAACATATATAGTATACCATATACACCATATATAACATATATAGTATACCATATACACCATATATAACATATATAGTATACCATATACACCATATATAACATATATAACATATAGTATACCATATACACCATATATAACATATATAGTATACCATATACACCATATATAACATATACACCATATATAACATATACTGTATACCTTATATACCATATATAACATGTATAACATATACAGTACACCATATATAACATATAAACCATATATAACATATACAGTATACCTTATATACCATATATAACATGTATAACATATACAGTACACCATATATAACATATATACCATAATAGATTAATTCTTACACAGGTCTTTTTTCACACTATTGTGAGAGACTTTTTTTTTCATGGATTCATCAAACTAAACCCTGACGTACATCGACGTAAGCCATCCTCTCATGGAGGTCATCTCTGGCCCACCTATGCAGTAATGTGTGTTCCAGTGACCTGCGCATCCACGGGTTAAGAGGATAAACGTAATAATCACTACAGACTGGATCACTCCAGCCATGCACGTGTGTGTGTGTGTGTGTGTGTGGGGGGATGCTCGGACCACCATCCACCATAGCACTTTCATTTCGACACACACACACACGCACGCACACACACACTCGCTAGGTGAAAACAGCAGCAGCCAGGAAAGGAGTGACTCAGCTCTCCTTGCATCCTATCCAGCAAACATCATACAAACATGGAACATAACAGAATATACAAGTCAAACAGATGTGCCTGTGCGTGTGTGTGTGTGTACGTGTGTGTGCGTGTGTGCGTGTGTGTGTGTGTGCAACCGAGACGCCGCACTCATTTGCACTCTGAATGAATCTCTCCCTCTGTAATAATAGAGGCATCCGAGGCAGCTAATCTAGCAAAGTGTCAAAGTGTGCCTAGGGAACAGAGCGAGAGGGGGGGGGGGGGGGGGGGGGGGGGGGCAGCACACGCACCTTGATGGAAGTGCTGCTGTCGAAGCGGAAAGACTTGGTCTGCCCGTTCTCCAGGTAGACCTTCAGGACGTTTGGCATGAAGAGGAGGGAGTTGTCCTTCGCCAGGCTCTGCAACAGAGGAGAGACGGCCGGCCCCGGTTTCACCCCGTCTCATTGGACGAGCCCCTCCCCCCGGGAGGCAGGCGAGATGTCACGCGTGAGAGGGTCTCATGTCATAACACTTGTGACTTGTCTTATTTATCGGGCATTCATTCAACTGGTAACCATCTGTCGTCGCCTATATAGGTCATATGCAAGTGTGTATGTGTATGTGTGTGTGTGTGTGTGTGTGGTACTGACTGGAACCTGGCCGTTTATAATGACCTCCTCTGCAAAGCGCACTTTGACCGGATTGGACTTGAGCATGGCTTTTTTGGCTGCACTGATGAACGCTGATTTAGGCGACTAGGAGGCAACGGTCCAAAGAGAGAGAGAGAGAGAGAGAGAGAGAGACAGAGACAGATGGAGTGGGAGAGAGATAAAGAGGAGCATGAATAAACACAAGCACAAATAAAAAGGAAGGGGAGAAACTAAAGGTTTCCATATTAGCTGCACATGTAATACCCGGGCGAAGAAAAAAAAAAATCAAT
Source organism: Liparis tanakae (assembly GCA_036178185.1). NCBI lineage: Eukaryota > Metazoa > Chordata > Actinopteri > Perciformes > Liparidae > Liparis > Liparis tanakae. The sequence goes on along the minus strand of CM070103.1, from coordinate 4,109,776 downwards.
ACCACTTTAATTCAATAACCTCAAGTTTACTGAAATTGGGGCAAAAGCAATTTTCTAGAAACACGACACCCTGACGCAACACCCCCCGAACTTAAGAGGAGACGGATGAAAGTATCCGGTCGCAGGAAGACGAGATTATTGCATCCACTTTAGAGGAAAACAAGTTTAATGTGTTAGAGGAGAGTCAAGGAGGAAAGAGCCGCAGAGCTAAAGATCCCCAAATATGATAACAAGGGCACCGCATGTCCTTCATGGGGAGCGGATTATGTAAGAAAAGGTGGATTATATAAAAGTATTCATTAATTGTGACACAAATGTGCAATTTCGGCATTTTTTAGAATGTATTTCACTACATCTGATACATACAACCCCTTGTGGTGCCTTTTTTCCCCCCTCTTTCTTTTCCTCATATACTCACAGGATACGGTTGGACGACAGTCAACACGATGGACTCTTTGCAGCTCCTGAAGCGAGAGAATCACAAAGTCAACAGAAACATCCGGAGAGCACGATCGGCGACGGAAGATGAAGTGCGAGGGAACTCGATCGGCTCGGCCGGACGGGGATGAGAGGCCTCTGGCGAGCCACCACTCGCATGCAGACGCAATTAAAATACCCCCCCCGCCTTTAATTTCACGGAAAACTAACACAGAAAACGCATCGCAATAGCAAAAAGCGTCTCTTTAATCTCTTCTTTCTTTCTTTTTATTCATTCTCATGTGTTCCTCTGTATATTGTGGGATGGTTTGATTTGTTTTGTTTGATGGGTAACGACTTAAATTTCTTCAACCGGACATTTAGTCACTTCCCAGAATGCACTCTGTCCGTTTTAATGGGTAACTGGCGCTTTAAATTGAGCTCATCCGTAACCTTCACAACAGGATTCCTGTATTTTCTTTACATAACCGCCCGACGGTCGTCGTCCCCGGCGCCCCTGTAGTCACCTGACGAGGTCGATGACTCGTTCCCTGGGAGCCGAGCTGACCGGCTCGTCGTTGATCATGATGATCTCATCGCCTGGCAACAGATTCCCCTCCGATGGACCACCTACGTGCACAGAAAAATGAAATGATCGGACAACTGGGTACACAATGTGCCCGCTTACAGGTAATGTGGGCGTGTCCAGACTCATCAATAAATGGGTACTGGCAAACAACTCTGGATAGAATATTAATTGGTTCAATTGTCTGCTTGTAATTCAGCGCTGCTTGATTCATTAAGATCGTCCCTGCCACCGGAGCTGACGCCAGTAATTTGAAAAATTGGCCAATTAGCCAAAAATAATCGAAACTTCCAGTTCAATTTCAATAAAACATTAACGTGTGTTTATTATTATTTGTTGTCCGGGGTTAAATTCAGCTTAGGGCAGAAGCCAGCGGTCTTCATGGCTTGCTCTTAAATAATCGTCATCAGCTATGCAGCAGGCGGCGGACAAAGCTCCTCCAGCTGTCAATCACGCACAAATAATCCCTTGTGTTCTTTTAGAAAAACATGTGTTACCTCTTTGGTAAAATACACAAGGTTAAAAGCGTGTGTTTTTTTTTAAGTGGCTCACAGGAAGCGAGGCTCGATCAACGTAACTGTGCGCGCTTCAGTTGAAATGACTTCATTTAAAGGGCCAGTGTGTGTCGGATTCGAGCGTTTCTCCGCGCCCCCTAGTGGTGACACCGATGCAGGTCGTCGTTGACGCCGTTGACGCCTACCTGGTGTGACCGAGCGGACCACCACCGGCTTCTCGCTGCCCGCCACGAAGCCGAAGCCCAGGACCGGGTCCCGTCTCATCTCCACCAGGCGGGGGGCGGGGGGGGCCGCGTCCAGGTGAACCTCCTCCAGGGAGCTGCACTGGGACACTTGGCTGGAAAACAAATGAATAAAATGAGTCAGGAGATCGTTCCATTTCGAGACGTATATCGCGGGTAATGGGCTCGATGACTGTCTTTGCATATAAAGGGAGAATCTCTTAGAGATTATGATGCAGTGCACATTAAAACCCAATCAATCCACTCGCTCCCGGACTGGAAATTAGCTTCAGCTCCGAAAGAAAAACATTAAATGCGAATTGAATGCTTTGAGCTATGCGGTGGGATGCTAATAAATTCGAGACCTGGCTCAGGTTCGGTCATTAAGCACAACATTTCATACTTAAGAGCTATTTATAAAAGGCCCTGTGTCCGTAAAATGCCAAAGATCTGCAATCTGTAACCAAATTGCTGCGAACTATTCCACATTAAAATGTACTGACCATTAATGGCCTTTCTAGTCCTATTAGCACCATGTCATGTATGCACATGTACGCAGAAGCATGCAAATGATGGAGTCTAGAAAGAAGCCTTTAAATACGATAAAGCAATGTTAATGTGGGTGAGAGCTCCTCTTAAATGCGAACGCCCCGTATTAAATTAAAGCTCCCTGCTCGGCGAACCTCGGGACGCCGGGAACGCAGAGTGCCTGTTAATTATGAGGTGATATAAGCTTTTCAGCGGGGCTCACTCCTTCTCCCTCTGTCTCAATTTCCACCTCCCCCCCTCCTTCACAGCTTTAAGCGCTCCCTTGGCAGCAGTCGCTTCCTTCGCTGCACATTAAGTCCACTCCGGGCGTCCATTGTTGCCAACATCCATTCCGTATTGGCTGCCTCTGCTGTCCATGCTGATGGATGCGGGCCTCATCCGTCCTGACCTTCGCAAAGTCACAAAAGTTTCATTCCTTTGGAACGGCATTAAACTCATGTCTGTCTTTAAATTAATCAGATATTATTGTTTTCAGATTGTGCATGTTCAATGTGGCTTTACCCATGGAAATGTATCTATTTATCACAATATATATATATATATATATATATATATATATATATATATATATATATAAATAAATATATATTTATATGTTCATATATTTATATATATATGTGTATATATATTTATATGTTTATATATATATTTATATGTTTATATATATATATATATGTATATGCTTATATATATATGTATATGTTTATATATATATATGTATATGTTTATGTATATATATGTATATGTTTATATATATATATTTATGTTTATATATATATATATATATATATATGTTTATACACATATTAATATTATTTTTACTTTGGTTTATTTAATAAGGGACAGAGCACATTAATAAAAACATTTCTGTAAATGTGCTAGAGTTAGCCATGAGGCTATTTTTTCATCCGTACTCCCAACCGACTTCATCTCCGACCGATCCGGATCAGTCTCACTCCCCGCCACCTTCTTTCCCCTCTTGCGCTTTCTCATCATCATCATCATCATCATCATCATCATCATCATCATCATCATCATCATCATCATCATCATCATCATCATCATCATCATCACATTGATCTGAGCTGTGCATAAGGAGAGGGAGGCGGGGCCTCAAACTAAATCTGTCTGTAATGAAGCATGTTCCAATCTGCAATGCGGGCCTATGTTCCCAGTCAGGGTCATGGGGGGAGGGGTGTAATCCCGCGGGAGGGCAGAGCCGGGATGTCAGGGGGGGTCGAGGGGAAAGATGAATTAGGTGTCAGTGGGGAAAGTTCTTTAGATAAGAGAAACTGATTTATGTTTTTTTTGTTATGGTCTTTTCTCTTTCTGCCTCGCAGAAATCCAATCGCGATACTCGATCCGTGTCACCTCCACTAAAGCCGCCAGCTTCTCTCTGGGAACAAAGACACATGTCCCGAGATGTCTCACTAGTCATAATTGACTTTCCCATCACGAGGAGAGGAGATGGGAAGGGGGGGGGGGGGGGGAGGAGGGAAGGAAAGAGGCAAGAATCGGAAAAAAAAATTGATGTATGTATAAAAGGATGGAGAGGGGATACGGCATAGAGGGCAGGAGAGCAAGAGAGGGAGTGGAAACAAGACAAGCCGATAATGAAATGAACCTCCGTGTGTCGAAGGAGTTACTTTTATCAGGGCTGTCCACTGAAGCCCCGAAAAACAAGCGTTGTGCAAAGCACAGAGGGGTGGGGGATTGATGTCGAGGAGGAGGTCGAGAGAGAAAGAAGAAGAAAAGGCCGAAGAAGAAAAGAGGAGGAGACGGGACGAGGAGGCCAAAGAGAAGATGTAAATAGATTGGAGAGAAAAAAGAGAGGCGCTGTAAGGAAGGAGGGCGAGTTCAAACAGTTAGAGGGGAAACGCATAACCGAGGGGGGAAGGAAGGAAAGAGGAGAGGGAACAAGGAGACGAAGTATAGGCAACCAACACGATGTATGCAGCAGTTTGTGGATGGAGAAAGGTGAATTGGATGTCATCATAATCAGGTACGTACTTGGTGAGGGAGTCCCGCCCCTCCCTGGCGCTGTTCATGCCGTCCCAGCTGAACGGAGGCCCCTGCAGCCCGGCCCAGGAGCCCGGGCCCGGGGGCGGCCAGCCCGACATCTTGTTCTTGTGGCTGAAAAAAAATAAAGGGAGGGGGGGATGAGCATTTGATCGTGTGCCGAGGAAGGTGATCGAAGTAGGTGAGGCGGAACCGCTCGATTCCTGCTTCCTTAGCGTCCCTTTGGCTGTAGGGAAATATAGATAAGCGAGGGCCGTTATCCCCGAGTCACGGCAGAGTGAGCCCTCTCCTCCAGTCACGTCCGAGAGGAACGAGCACCGCTCAGCATGTCAATGAAACTCTGGAGGTCTGAGACGAGGGGAGGAGATCCACGGGGAACGGGACTCGTGCGTAACCATCGCGGCACATGCATCTGCTTATTTCAAAAGGTCATCGATTTTAAGACGAGAATGGAAAAGATGAATTCACAACCCCCTTTCTCTTCCCCACACACACATACACACACACTTATAGGGCCACTCTCTAGCATCCCTCTCAGCCCAATTAGTGTGATCACTTAAACAATGTCGCTGGGGATGGAGAGAGGCGATTGGAGGAGAGAGAGAGACCCTCTAAATGAGGAGCGAACAGACCGCCCTCCTGGATCAACCGAGCCAGAAGGACGCACTAATCACTAATCGGTAATCACGCTCCACGGAATATGATCTAGTGCAATGAAAGGTCATCAAGGCGGAGACGATTCAAGCATCTACGCACTTCAGACCCGTGTTGGATCTCTTTTTGGAGACTTTCAGAACTTTTTTCCCGCTAAAAAGCAAAGGCGTTTGAAATAGAAGACGTACTAGAGGAGGACGTCATCGCCGTAGAAACCCCGCTGATCGATCCCCATGGCGTGGCGTTGACGGGTGGAATACATCAGTCGGTCATGGCGTGGCTCCCGGGCGTAGAGGGAAAGATGAAATTTAAAAGAAAACGGAGCGGCGGGCGATCCGCGTCCGTCGCCGCTCGGAGCAGCTTCGGTCCAAACTGAACTAAACTGCCGTGGACTCGCCTGCTTTATCCCATAATCCCTCTCATCACAGAGAAAACAAATCCATGCTGTGTGTGTGTGTGTGTGTGTGTGAGAGAGAGAGAGGGAGGGAGAGAGTGTGTGCAACCGTGCATGTATGTGTGTGGAGTGAGAGGCTTTTCCAACAGCAACAGAGGATGGAAACACGCCTCCATCCCCGAGCTGGAGGAGACCGACTCGTAAAGTTCACCTGGATGACGCTCATATTACGGCCATCCTCGGTGGTATGAAATACTCCTCAGGGCCCGATTGTAAATTAAATAAGGCATTTAGAGATGGATCTTTTCTCTCACCACGGTATCTTTCATCGTCTCCTCACGTGGCGCTGGAAGTCACAGCCTCTCCCCTCCGGTCGGCACGGTGACGGCTCCTTTCCTCTTCTCCATCTTTTTTTTTTCCTTCTTTCTACTATGTGCAACTAAAGAATCCAGAAACTCAGTCGACAGATCACGGCACAAAGAGACAGGGCTCACCGTGAAAGTCGCCTCCCCCTAAAACGAGATGCATTTTCCCTTCGACGAACCGGGGGATTTTAAAAAGACGCCGCAGGGTGCTTTGTTCTTTGGGTGGCTACTTTTTATTTTATTTTTAAAGGCCACTGTATCGACTTCAAAGAGTACTCTTTATTCCAAACGGATCAATTCATGCCCCCTCTAGTGCCGCCAGGGATCGATCCCTCTCTCTCTCTCTCTGTCTCTCTCTCTCTCTCTCTGTGTGTCTCTCTCTCACAACCCAAAAGCTGAACTTCATGACACACACACAATCAATGTTTTTTGACAAAAATTGATCGATGACAACCCTTTTACTGGAAACGTGTCGTGCTGGAAAATTGGTATAAAAAAAAAAAATTAAAATAAAATAAAAACAGCTGTATGTAAATGACAGATTTCAGCGATTTAACTGCACATCCGACATTCTGTGCATAATTAATCTCACGTCAGTGGCTTGCGACCCCATTGGACTCTCGCTGCTCGTCGACACCTCCCCCGCCTAATTGATCGGTCACAGCCAGTCCCATCGACGGCCATCACATGTATTGATCGCCTGTCTTTTTATCAGAAACGCGGGCATAAACGGCCCGAATATATTTCCCCACATCTCTCTCGTCCTTCTTTTACGAACAAAGATGGTGGTTACTGGAGCTGTTTTTTTTTGTTTTTTTTTGCTGCATCATATGTCAGACCTCCCTCTCGCAGGAAGCAGTCGTGCCAGCTGGCACCGAGACCCCCCCCCTCCCCCCCCCACCCCCTTCCCACTCAGCCGCCAAGAAAGCTCACGGTCCCCAAACACATGGTCTCTGGGTGCATCGCAACCAATGTACACCCACACACACACACACACACACACACACACACGCGCAAAGTAATCCAGCCGAGGAAATTGCCATACACATAGGAGCCGAACATGCAGCAGATTATAATCCCCCCTCTCTCTCTCTCTGCTGACATTAGGTCCATGTCGTCAGGAGACGGGATGGCGTTTCACGGAGTTCTTTTTGTTCCCGTCCAATGAGGTCGCCCGATGAGGAGAGAGAAGGTATTCCTTTATATCAATGTTATCAGGCGATCCCATTCAGGACGTCTGTCCCCTTGACCTCCTTTATACTGGCGCCCACGTTGGACATTGTTCAGGTGCACTCGCTGTGTGTTCAATTCAGTGCACTGTGTGTGTGTGTGTGTGTGTTTGTGTGTGTGTGTGTGTTCTTTTCCCGAGGCCCTCCATTCTTTACGTTTGACCCGACGTGCGACTCATTTCTAGTCCTAGTTCTTCTCCTTCGCCTCTGAACCCCCGACATGGTCGCCAGCGTCCGTCGGGCAGCAGACGGGGAGCGCGGCGTTTTTCCGGGACACGGATTTTTCGTCGGGTTTGAAAATCGTGATTCCAAAACGAGGCGCCGAGAAAATGATACCGGCCGCGGGAGGGATGGAGGCCGTTTTAAAAGGCTTGATTTCGTCCTTTTGAAAGAGACCACACACACACACACACACACACACACACACACACACACTAGTAAAAACCCTCAAGCTCTTTATCAAGACTGACCGGGTTAGCACAAAAAGCAAAGAGCTCTCCCCGTGTGCTTTAGCCTACATTATCACAATGCTCACTACAGTACAGCCAGTAGCATAAAGCCCCCCCCCCCCACACACACACACACACACACACACACCCTCCCCCCCACCAATTCTCACCACTCTACACTCTTTTTCTCATATTTTCTCTAAAGGCTGTGAGTACGCAGGCACATGGAGGTGAAGTGGCGGGGATAAAAAAAAAAAAAAAAAAGGTATTTTGTCTCCAGAGACTTGAAATGAGGCGCAAAGAGACGAGTTGATGCCGTGATTTCAGACCGCCGAACGCGACGGAACGCTCGGGGAAAAAACGGCGGCCGCATTACAGAGGGCCCCCGGTCCTGGTGTAGAAGAAGAAGGAGATGAAAAGAGAAGAAGTAAACGACTGCATGCAGACTGGGGGTTACTCAAGATGGCGTGTGGAAACAGCGCGCAGGTTAATTGCATGTCGCGCCGCGAGCTCAACCGTGTCACCTGTGATCTGCGTCAGACGGGCGCCACGCGGTCTGGAAGGCGCCTTCGATCGAGTGATGAACGCCATGGCGACGAGCGCCAAGGCGTCACGCGGGGCACGTTTGAATTTACTTTTATTTATTGAATGAATACAAGATGAATACAAAATATAGTCAAGACATTGACCAGGTTAGAAAGAATGATTTTCATTGTAAATATTAATGTTGTTCTTCAAACTTGTGGCTCAAAGGAAGGCCAGTTTTAGAGCTTCTCTCACCAGCATAACTGTTTTCAGCTGCGCTCACATAAAAAGGGTTTCAATGTCAAGGAATAATCTGTTTGTGGAAAATGCAAGGGGGTCTCAAGGGGGTTCTAACCCTCTGCTAGTCTTCTAAGGCAATAACACAATGTACCACTAGAACATGGAGACGGGCCTCTATACAACCTCTGTAGAGATTTCATTAAAAAAGAGAGAACCGGGAACCGTAGATCAGCACGAAGAAAGAAGAAGGAAATCCAAACAGTTATTGTCGGGAAGAGAACGCCTGCGCCCTTAATTTGACTAACAAAGCTCTGAACGGTTGGTTGCCCCCCCCCCCCTCTCTCTCCCTCTCTCTCTCTCTTTCCCCCCGGGACGTCAGCGAGCGCAACAGAAGAACTATTTGACTTGCTGAAAAGACATCTGCCGCGATTCGCACGCAGCATGTCATGAATCTGAAACGGGCGGGCAAAAAAATAGAAAAGATAGAAAAGTTGAATATTTCCAACGGATATTTTGTGAGGAAAAACAAAACAAAGCGCTCACATCTGGTTCGATCTGCGGGGCTCCACCGTTTCCCAAATCCGCCGCCCGACTCGGAGGCAGGGAGTCGCCGTGCGTCATAAAGTCGGACCGGCCCTCTGAGATCGCAGGACGGACCGACCCGACTGCCGTCAAAACACCGGCTGCTGCCAACGGCAACGCGCTGATGAAATCAATTAAACGCTGACATAAAAATACATGCTCTGCTGCACACAAAGACATCAAAGTAGGTGGGGGGGAGGGTGGGGGGGGGGCTGTTGCATTGAGGCTGTTGTTTAGTTTTCGTTCCAGGACCGCGGACAGCTCCCCCCCCCCCCCGGCACTGAGCGGGAATACAGACTGTCGAGTTATACCAGTGTAATAAACAAATTTTAATACTAACACTTATTTTTCCTATCACTTTATCCTCTTGACTTGAACCATCGGGAACAGCGTGTCCTTTCCCGATCTGAGGATTTGGACCCCCCCACGCAGGCTGCCGGCCTGACCTCTTGACCTTGGCAAAACACACACACACACACACACACATCTCCGCTCAACGACTGTCCTCAACAGCACCGCGAAGGGCCTCTGACAGCTCGTGAAGTGCGTCTGCAGCCGGACAGCAGGTGCAGCTACAGGTGTGTTCATTTATAGGATGAGATGATACAATATAGCGTTTGCCAGTGGCGGTTGAGAATATATAGGATCTGGCAAGGGGCTGTGAGCACACGGAGACGGAATATAAATAAGCTGGATACCATAAAAAATTCAAATCGATTAAATGTTAAAAGATTTATGGAGTTGACTGCATGTGTGCACTCAGATTGGTCGACACTGGACGACGTTAAAGATATAAATGGAATATAAAAGGGGAACATTTTGAACATTCTTCTTCTATATATTTTGATGTATAACCAAAACGTTGAATAATATATTCTCAGGTGATCAAAAATGTAACGGCTGACTTTCACGCAACCCGTCAATCACAAGGTAGCCCCGCCCCAAGCACAAACCAGCGAACAGGACCGTATGCTCAACTTGTCATTCATTCATCCATTACATTATGAAACTAGAGATAACCTGGTAAAAAAAAGAAAAGAAAAGAAAAACAGATCACGTTGGTGTCTTTTTGCTCTTTGGCGGACAAGACAGTCAAAGCTGTGTTTAGTGATGTTTAATGATTCTTGGACTGCGGGTAGCACTTCATCAGAGGTCGCGTGACGTCATGGCGACCGAGCATCGACGACCTCAGGCCCACTCGGTCCCAGTCGCTGAATCCAGTGTACGATTTATACGCTTTATGACAATTCATGCGATTCATACGCCGGGGCGGGGCCGTGACATCTGCGCCGTGACGTCGAGGCATTGGGAGAAAATTGCCGCGGGGCTAAATATACCACGGCGGGGAACCGACGTCACCGAATGAGATCAATGAGGGACGCATCGAGTCTGGATCCTTCAGTCGCAATGGGATGGACATCAGACAAGCGGGGGGGGGGGGGGGGGGGGGGGGGAACAAGTGTTTGGAGAAGCACTTGGAGAAATGATGCACTCACAATTAGTGCAAGTGACAGCCTTGCTCAATCATTCGAGGAAAATGTATAAATGCATGTGCAAGGATGCATATTTATGTAGGTTTGCAGCGCATTGTGTGTGTGTGTGTGTGTGTGTGTGTGTGTGTGTGTGGCAATACACATCAGTATTATGCGATAGAATTTGGAGCAGAACTAATCACTCAACGAGCCTCTTTGGCAAACACATGTAACAGCGAGCGGACAGCGGGGCGTCCGTGTGAGCCGGCCAATCCCACTCCTCGCCACTCTGCAGACCCGACGCGCCATTTTTTCCCACGTCGTGTTTAGTTCAACCGTAATGCGTCAATTACGGAAAACGCACGCGCAAATCTGGACACGTGTTAGTTAATTACAAGTCATACGTAGCCACCTCCTAAAGACACAACGTCAAACAAACAACACAGAACACAATGACACCACTTCAACAAGTTAGTAAAGATACATACATATATACATACACACACATATATATATATATATATATGTGTGTATATATTTATATATATATACATACATATATACATACACACATATATATATATATATATATATATATATATGTGTGTATATATGTATACATATATACATACACATATATATATATATATGTGTATAAATATACATATATATAAATATACATATATGTGTATATATACTGTATGTATACATATACATATATATATATATATGTATATATACACACACACATATTTATAGTATATATATGTGTGTATATATATGTGTGTATATTGTATACATATATATATACACATACATATATATATATATACATATATATATAAATATATTTTGTCATATATGTATATATATATATATATGACATATATATGACATATATATATATGTACATATATATACATATATATATATATATATATATATACACATACATATTTATATATACATATATATATATATAACTATATTTTGTCATGTTTCATTCATGTGTGTGTGTGTGTGTGTGAGCGAGAGAGACTATGGCAAAGAAAGATATTTTTAACGTTCCTACTGTACGTCGTACAAGAACCCGCCCAGGTGATCCATTATTGAGTGAGCACTTCCCCGAGCGTATGACGGAGGAACACCGGTTCAAAACTGCGGGGACGTATTTTCAGCTCGACCACCACTTAGAGGAATAGACAAGATTGCCGAGCAAGCTTCTCGTCATCCAACCAGAACACAGACGCCAGAATCCCTCACGTGTCCGTCGCGTTTCGCCAACTTCGCCCGCGAGCGTTTATCGGAGCACGTGGAGGACTCGCTCCTCATTCTGTCGATGCACCGGGAAGTGTCGCGAAGTCCCTGAACACACCGGCGAACACGACAGAACGCTCAGTCAAATAAAATAAAAAACGCCGACGCTGCAAATTGTGCAGAGGCCGTTAAAACGTCGGAGGGAAGATCGGTCGCTCGAGTGAGTCGTCTCGGGACGCGGGGTAGGTTTCTCTTTCTCTTTCTTCTTTCTGCTGTGGGGTTGGAACAGCATTACACGCTTGGTTAGGATGGGGAGCGGAGGGGGTGGTCTCACCCAAAAGACGAAGAGGGAAAAAATAACAACTCTAGTACAGGGTTATTACACATTTTGACCAATGGATTTTCATGACTTTTCACCAAATTTCCATGACCAAACTGAAATCTCGGTACAAACACGAAAATTTTGAGAATTGTGTGTGTTGATTGCGTACGCCGGCTTATATTTCTTTAAAAATCACATTCATTATTTCAAACTCGGCCTAAATGAACACGTGATTATAACAAATTTCCATGACTTTTCCAGAACTTTAACGATTTAAGTTTTTTCCATGACTTTTCCAGGCCTGGGAATGACCATTTTAAAATTCCATGACTTATCCATGGTTTTCCATGACCGTACGAACCCTGCTAGTAGAACGTCCGCAACGTGTTTTTTTCTTCTCTTCCTCTTAAATAATGCACCGAGCAGCTTTTTCCCTGCAGAATGCACAAGATGTAAAAGTGGAAAACGGACAGAAAACACGTGCTGCGCGCTTAAAAGTCACTCTCGGAGCACGTGACGCCTCCCGGAAAACCCGACGGGAGCACCGGAGCGTCGCCTTGTTCCTGCATCAGTGATCAGCTGGCAAATTGGGTCTGAATTCCAGCGCGCTCGCTCGGGTTTGAGAATTAAAAAGCAGGAGATGGGAAGCTGCGCAGGAAGTTGAGCAAAAGGAACAACACGCTTCTGTTTTTTTTGTTGCTGCATTTTGCATAATTGATTAAACTCTCGTCAATAAAGCGGGAAACGGGAAGCGGGAGTCTTTCCGTATTCTCTCCGCGTGCGAGATGACTGGAAGTGTGGGGAGGACAATTTGGCAATCATAACATAAGAGAATATTAGCGCCTCACCAGGAAATGAACTGTGCAGAGAGAAGAGGAGGACTGATTGGAATATTCCATTTCAGAGAGGATGTGTTCCATCAAATGAGCGTCGGGAGATAACAAGCGTGTTATTCCGCCGGGTTTAAATTCAAGTTGCACCCGCGGCTCCGGTGCGCTATTGTTTGAGCATGAATGTGTTTAGATGTTTTTAAACCCCGCCTTCAAATCAATTTCAACGTCCCGCAAACAATCAAAATGCATATCAGTCGCAGATTGAAAGATGCGTCCCGTCCACGAGGCCGACAGGCGGTCGTAAACACACACACGGGAGCGGATGGATGTGCTGCTGTGTGAAGTAGACGGATAGGTGAGGGGGGGAGAGAGAGGGAGAGAGAGAGGGAGAGAGAGAGAGAGAGAGAGAGATGTTGTGATGGGATTCCAGACTCTCCGGTAGTGATCACCGACCAAATCCCTTCAGGAGGATTATCCAGACGCAAATCAAGAAAATGGTCCAACTTTAAGGGGTTACGGGCCGGGAGTGAGGGAGGGAGGGAGAGAGGGAGAGAGGGAGAGAGGGAGTGAGGGAGGGAGGAAGAGAGGGAGAGAGGGAGGGAGTGAGGGAGGGAGGGAGGAAGGGAGGAGAGGAGGAGGGAGGGAGTGAAGGGAGGAGGGAGGAGGAGGAAGGAGTGAAGGAGTGAGGAGAGGGAGGAGGAGGAGGGAGTGAGGGAGTGGGAGTGAGGGAGTGAAGGAGTGAGGGTGAGGGGAGGAGAGAGGAGGGAGGAGGAGGAGAGTGGAGTGGAGGAAGGGGGAGTGAGGGAGGGAGGGAGAGGGGGGAGGAGGAGGAGGAAGAGGGAGTGAGGGAGAGAGGGAGGTGAGGGGAGGGAGTGAAGAGGGAGGGAGGGAGAGGGAGAGGGGGGAAGGAGTGGAGTGAGGGAGTAAAGGAGTGAGGGAGTGAAGGAGTGAGGGAGTGAGGGAGGGAGGGAGAGAGGGAGAGGGAATGAGGGGGTGAGGTAGTGAGGGAGTGAAGGAGTGAGGGAGTGAGGTATAGCTGTATACCTGTTGTCGTTTTTTTCCCGCCTCCGATTTGTGTTTTCAACACACGTGCTGCTCAGTGCAGAGACCAAAAGAAGTAACTGCAGATTAAAAAGGTGATGTTGGCATTAGTGGTGCACCCCCCCCCCCACACACACACACACACACACACGCACACACACACACATAGCTGATTCTAGTCTTTATGCTAAGCTAAGCTAACTGCGACCCGGCTGCAGCTTCGTCCTCCACCGAGCGAGAGTATAGTCTATAATTGTATTTCCCATATCAGCCTGTGTCTGTAGAAGCCCCTCCCCCTGCCCCTGCCCCTCCCCCTCCCCCCATGGGCTCTTTTAGAAAGGCCGACTGGCGCACGATCCCCACAATGAGAACGACGACGGAGCGCCTACGGTTGATTTGAAGTTAACCCGGCGCCCACGATTGACGACGATTTTTTCGAAAAAAGGACCAAAATACTTTGACTTCTTCCGGTCAGATGGTTTTCCGGTACAAAGGAGCGTCGCCCTCTGAAGGAGCAGCATGCGTTTGGCAAAAAAGCAACAGGCAATCTGGCACGCGCTGCTGTAATCTGATATTCAGAACACAAACAAACCCTGCTGGCTAGTTTCACTGCCAAACACCAACACACACACACACACACACACACACACACACACACACACACACACACACAACACAACAAAACAGCCAAGATGTTCCCAGACTACGAAGGGTCATGAAAAGGCCAGATGTGCGATAACAAAAGTCAGAATAAAACCCAACAGGAACCCCATCCGTTTGTTTTTTCCACCATAAAAACACGACCTTTAGCTGAAATCGCCCCAACATGATTGAGCCTATCGTAAAAATCCCAGAGCATGTCGGTGAGTTTGAAAATAATATTAAAGTAAAAGTTCAAAAACACAACGGTTCAAAAAAGTTCATCCCGTCTATCGAAAACAAATGATTATCGGAAAAAGCGTTTCGGCGTTGGTTTCAAAATCGAGATCGTGGGTTCAAGTCTTTTCCGTTCCTCGGCGGAGGATGAGGAAGATGAGGATGAGGAGGATGGAACTCCAGATGCCAACCTCTGGAATGTGTAGGTTTAAGAGATTAGAGACGTGACCCTGCATGAGTCGGTCCTGCGGCTTTAGTGTTATTCCACTTGCCTTCTGATGGACATTGATGGACAAATGTTATCGCCTCTTTTGGTCCAGCATGGCGGAGGCGGGAGGGCGTCGCTCGGGGCAACGCTCCTCCTCTGGAACAGGGTTCTCTGAACCTTCCTCCGTCCTCTGTCTTTTATTTTTATCGCCACCAAGTACATTTTACTGAGACAGTCGCTCGTATCTGGAGGAAGCAGGTCGTGTAATTGTTTTTGAGCACCACAAGCCGGGGGGAGGAGTGTGTGTGTGTGTGTGTGTGTGTGTGTGTGTGTGTGTATCCCATTTCATGAAGGCAGATGTCCCCGCTGCTGATATCCCCGAAACTTGGCAGCTCACTTCCATTCCGTGTTCTGCATCTTTGTTCTACTCTGCATCTATTTTTCAGAAGTTACTCCGATTTTGACAAATAGAATACACGATGAACTCATCAAATACGACGTATTGTCGTGAGGCCCGCATCCCTGGGGGAGTCGGGAGAAGTTACCCCAGGAATATATTCGGTTTCTTATCTAGAATATTTAGATATCTCTTGCCGTCTGTCTGGATGATTAGACCCTGCCGGGTAGTCACAGTGTGGTATCGTTACTTTTACTCGAGTAAATGATGTGAATTCTTCTACATCTGCTGTGCAACAATCCAATCTTTGATCCCTGAAGTTTCCTCAACTGAAACACTTTCATTTATCGCGAGTCGTAACACTTTCGGGGTGAAACGTGCTCAGACCGCTTCAGATCTCATCTTTCTTCCAGAAGAAAAATGGGCATTTCTCAAGAAATAGGCCAGAAATAAGAGAGCACTCACCCCGACGGCTTTGGCGTCTTGGAGAAACCAAACATGTCCATGTGGTCCTGTACCCCCCCCCCCCCCCCCGCTCAGCCGCTCCACATCAGTATTCTAATCCACATCCGGAGTCGATCCCGCCTTCACCCCGGATCCATACCCAGAGTCCACGGGGAAAAAAAAAAAAGCCCGTCGCAACGCTTCACAATCTCTCGCCGCTGGACGCCGCGGGGACGGTATCGCCCCAGACGGTCCCGACGCGTGGTCCCGACAGTGATGACATCGACGGTACGGTGCGGGTCACACACACACACGCCCTCCCCCCCCTCCCCCCCTCCCCCTTCAGGCTCTCTCTGGGTGGAGTCAGCCCTCGCCGCCGCTCTCCACCTGGCTCGGTCGGGCTGCGCTGAGCGCCCCGCGTGTGCTCTCCATCGCGGCGCGCGGACTAGTGCGGTGATCCTAGCCGCGGCGAGCGGAGGGGAGGGGAGGGGGAAGGAGGGAGGGAGGGAGGGAGGGAGAGTGAATTGGCAGAGGGACGGGATGGGGAGGGGAGGGACCACGGATGACGGATGCGCTCCGTCTCCGGCTTTTGCCCTCAGTCCGTTCATCTGCTCTGCGAGTCTCTTTCGCACGGCAGTGGGAGAAGAGAGGAGAGGATGCAGAAGAGAAGAAGAAGGAGGATGGGTAGAATAGAAAGATTACAGGAGGATACAAGTGTTTTGGTTGTAGAGGAAACAACTGAGAAAGAGAGAGAGAGAGAGAGAGAGAGAAAGAGAGAGAGAGGTGATGGGCAGAGGAATGCTGACTCGGCAGTATGGGAGCGCTAACGGGAGGCACCCCCCCCCCCCCCCCGCTTGGTTTTCCTAAGTGGGCTTGTGAGTGTGAAGGCTCAAGGCCACCCCCCCCCCACACACACACACACACACACACACACACACACACACACACACACACACACCCTGGCACATTTCTTTACCCATGATGTTTTCATCCCATCATTTCCAGACCTCCTTTGGGCTTTTAATTCTGACAAGAACATTAAAGGACTCGTATTTGTATTCATGTTGTTGTCGTTGTGCATGCTCGTGCACACACACACACACACACACACACACACACACACACACACACACACACGGCCTGTCATCAAACCACCCCCGACAACAAGTCAGAGCCTCCGGTGCGCGTGTGTGTGTGTGTGTGTGTGTGTGTGTGTGCGTGTGTGTGCGTGTGTATCTGCGCGCATACACAGATGGCTCGGCGCCACAAACGGCGATTATGATTTTTAATTGAACGCAGAAGGGCGTAAAGTACGTTTGGCATCCCGCTGATTTCAACTCGACTGGGACGAGCTGTGTGTGTGTGTGTGTGTGTGTGTGTGTGTGTGTGTGTGTGTGTGTGTGTGTGTGTTTCTCCCCATTTATTCTCAGAATGAAGACATTATTCACACCCTCATTAGCGGGGCGTTATCGGCCGCCAAAGGTAACAGGAAACCCCGCCCACACCTCGGATCAGTACACTTGGCTAACATGATCTCATCCTATCGAAGAGCTGGATCGTAAAGCTGAAGTCCAGAAGCCACGCCCCCAAAACACACACGAGCTGCCCTCTCGTCTCGCGGCGAGACATCAGACTGAAGACCCCCTTTCATCCGTCCGTACGTTCAATTTCCTGTCAGGACCTATTACAGTCGGTATCTGATTTATACCGCATCCCCGGGCGGATTTGAGATAATAGTTTCCAATCCTGTTTAATTTATTTTTTTATATATATATATATTTTTATTTTAAGGCAAGTACACAAAGAGATAGTGTAATTGTGATACATTTAGCTTTTTTCTTTTTCAACCAACAACCTCTTAATTGAGGACACACAAAACAAAACTAAATCTAATGAAAAGAAAAATTATTATAATTCAAAATTAGTAAATGAACAGTTATATAATCCTGTTTCATTTTAATGAGTCATGTTTGTCCATGGATGTGGGAGGTTCTCAGACATCTTAGACATCAGAACCAACCAAATTGGCGGGAATGGCTGAGCAAAGACCTTGAGAACCCTAACGTCAATATCGCGTTTGAAATATCAGATGTAAAAGTCAGCCTTCGTCCCCAGACGAGGAAAGCAAAGCCGACAGAACACGAGGAGGAATGATGGAGGAGGAGCTGGAGGAGGAGCTGGAGGAGGAGCTGGAGGCGGTGCACTTGGATTGGCGGAGGATGCGGCGACTAATGATTGGTCCGCGCGTGAGTAAGTGAGCGGGAGTGGCACCGTACGGTTTAAGAGATTGGATGAAGTGATTGCTTCATTTCCAATTGATGGGATAATAAAAGGGAAGCAGGGATCATTGAGGATTGATTCGGGAGGCGAGGAGGAAGGAAGGAAGGAAGGAAGGAAGGAAGGAAGGGAGGGAGAGTCAATGACCTTTGGCCAGGGTCCACAGAGGGATGTAAAGGACTGGACACCGTGAGGAGGACTAAACCGGTCCCATACTTCCACACTCCACTGACTCCAGATGGTACCTCACATCCTCCCTTTAGGATGGACAGACTGCAGCGTAATCAAAACATTTGATTTCATTCAAAAGTAATGCAATGCCAAATCTAAAAGCATTCATTATTTCTGCTATATCAACATGTTGTGTGTACTTTAGCCATTTTGTGTGTACTTTAGCCATTTTGTGTGTGCTTTAGCCGTTTCGCCAAAACTTTTACCAAAACTATAACAGAGGGACTATTGACATACGGTCTGAGAGTAAGAGCGGTGGCCGAGGCAGCCGACGGCACTATAAAACCGGAGATACGCGTTTATTTTGAGAGCGTGTGAGTCACCACAATCACAACAGGTCCTTGATTATGCGGCTATAACGGGGGCCCCAAAAAATATGATGCAGTTTGCTGCAGCAGAATGCAGTGGACAGACAACCCTCAAATGTTATTGGGAGAGGAAAGATCCACACTGATGCATCTCGCTGATTACCATCGCAAAATATGTGAAGCCATCCCACCCGCCGCTCTCCTTTCCCCAATTCCGAATTACAGTATTTGAAAATGTTATGATCCGTCCTCAAACGTGTTGAGCATCTTAAAAAAGCGGGAGCTTTTATTTTGAAAGGATCTCTCGAGGTGTGAGGCCTGATCTCGACACTCTGGTCCCATCCCTTGTTTTACCGAGGGATAGATAGGGACGCCACTCAGAGAGATAAGCCTCTGTCCACTAATGAATAACAATATAGCTCAAGGTTGCCGCGGAAGAGAGAGAGAGAGAGAGGGAGAGAGAGAGAGAGGGAGAGAGCGAGTGTCGCATTGGCATTCAGCACTCCTTCGCCCTCCCTGTGATGGTTGTCATTACCCGGCCGGTGTACAGTTTTTTTTTCTGTCTCCTTTTTTTAAAAAGCGGCATGTCTCACGTCAACACCCATCACAAAGGTATCCCATAATAGTATTTCCACCGGCGGCCGCTTTAAAAGGACAAGAAAGTTCATCACGCAGTCAAAGCATGTGGCCCATGGGCCGATAAGCCGATGTCTCTTTTTTTCGCAGGGCCGTGATGACTTTGACGCCCCCCCCCCCCCCCCCCCCCCCCGAGTTTTGGAGCGGTGGAGCATAAATCTGCGTCTCCTCTGCAACATCCACTCCCACCTCCCCTACTGGTGCTGATGGAGATATGAAGAGGAGGGTCTTCTACACCATGTGGGGGGGGGGGGGGGCTGCCTTTTGGGGTTTTGGTGACACATATGACCCTGTGTCATGCTTGTATAAAATATGCTAATTTAGCAGCTTTAGTGACTGTAAAAAGGTATATTTCGATAATATGAACAAGAAAGAAAAAAGAACCTGTGCTACGGTGGAAACGACTTCCAAGATAAACACGAACACGAACAAGAAGAACAAGAACAAGAAGAACAAGAACAAGTAGAATAAGTAGAACAAGAACAAGAAGAACAAGAACAATAAGAACAAGAACAAGTAGAATAAGTAGAACAAGAACAAGAAGAACAAGAACAAGTAGAACAAGAACAAAAAGAACAAGAACAAAAAGAACAAGAACAAGAAGAACAAGAACAAGTAGAACAAGAACAACAAGAACAAGAACAAGAACAAGAAGAACAAGAGGAACAACAACAACAACAAGAACAAGAACAAATAGAACAAAAAGAACAAGAACAAGAAGAACAAGAAGAACAAGAACAATAAGAACAAGAACAAGTAGAACAAGAACAAGAACAACAAGAAGAAGAACAACAACAACAAGAACAAGAAGAACAAGAAGAACAAGAAGAACAAGATCCTACTCTGCTTGACTTTGTCACAGCTCAGGAGGCGTTCAGTCGTAATATTACCTGATTAATATTCATATACGCGATTACTCTGCAGCCAATCCATCATCATACAGTCACTTTACAGGCTCACATGCATGACATCCCAGCATGCAACAGCGCGAGGCCAAGCGTTCCCCGGCCAGCTCCCTGTCATTACAGGGGATAAAGCAGACGCCACGCTTCACACACACACACACACACACACACACACACACACACACACACACACACACAGCAACTTTATGTGACTCGTCTAAACAACGAGATCCTAGAATTTCATTCCCGTCCTTTAATCCAACCGGCAATCTCTCCATCTCTCTCTCTCTCTTTTCCTTATGAGACTTAATCTGATAGGGCAGACTACCCTAAAGCAAGGGAGAGGGGAGGGAGGGGAGGGAGGGAGGGAGGGAGGAGGGAGGGAGGGAGGGAGGGAGGGAGGAAAAGGGAAAAAAGCAGTAGATTGATAAAACAAGGGTGGGGTGACGAGGGAAGTGTATGCAGGGAGAGATGATAAGACAGGGGGGGGGGGGGGAGTCGGGGAAAGGAAAAATGGATGGAGGGAGGAGGTGGATATTTAAAATGAAGGGTTTTTAGAGCAGAAGGTGCGATGGTGGGAGTCGATGATGGATCGGGAGAGAAGGAGGCGGAAGGATGGAACGAGCCGGAGAGACGGGGAAAGGGCAAGACGCCAGAGGGGAGGAGAGATTCTACGGCGAGAGGAGGAGGCGGCGGGATGAGAGAGGAGGAAGAGGAGGAGGAGGAGGAGGAGGAGGAGGAGGAGGAGGAGGAGGAGGAGGAGGAGAAGAGTGATGTGAATACAACGTGTATGCTCTGAGATTGCTTGCTGGATGATATCTAATCCACCGTGCCAGACGTGGATAAAGTACGACTCTTTTAAAATCTTCCACACACCCACGATAACTTTAATTAATATATATATATATATATATATATATATATATATATATATATATATATATATATATAAATATATATATTTAAAATAATCTCCCAGAGCTTTTCTTTTTTTTTTCCATCACATGGGTTTAAACAAACATAGGCCCCGCCTTTTTTTCTCCCTGTCAGACTGCTAAACGCACCTCATCAATAAAGCCCGTAGATCAAAGGAACTTGGCGGAGACACTCGGGAGATACGGGACGAGTGGGCGGAGCCACCCATCACCTCGCTGCCCCGCCTCCTTTACATAGACGGGATTGAGCTGAACACACACACACACACACACACACACACATTCACACTCACACAGCCATTCTTCCAAACAAGTTTTTTTTTCTTCCCTTTTTATATTCCTCTGGTCTCGCCGCCAGCAGTCGGACAGTTAAGTACACGCCGCTTCAACAGATGACGGCGAATGAGCCAAAACAACATCACTCAAATGGGAATGAGAAGATACGGACGTTTTTAACAACCGCTTTCCAGTTCATTTTTAGGAGGGAATATAAAAAGTACCGCTCGCCTGGATGTGGAGACTAAGTGTGATTAGCCGGCCCGGTGATGCCGGACATCACTGGGCAGAATTCCCAGTGATGAGAGAAACAAAAAGCGAGAGTAATGGCGCAAATGTCCCGGGCAGAAGTAACGGTAATAAACATCATTTATTCATTTTTTTCTTCTTCCCTGGAACAGAAGCAGAGAGGCCTCTATTATGTATATGTTTTCTGTGTTGCACATTTTAAGCTTTTATATTTGGCCACGAGGGTGAAAAGACGTGTCCGGGGATAAAAGAGTTCAACCAATGGCGCTTAATATTCACACTATTCTTTCTGCTCCACAGAAATGAGGGGTATTGAGCTCATATTTCCTGTGGTGCATTTCCCCCCCGAAGGCTCCGCCTCACATGCATATGAATCCGTTATATTGCATTCATTTGTTTTCTCTATTTCACGCCATTCTAAATCGGGGATGAAGGGAATTGAAGCGTAAGATGTGGTCAGCAGGTGGAGCCGGATGATGTCACCTCTCTTGTTGGCAACCAATTAGAATCTCGCTGGAGGTTCCACCTTGATCCGGACAATCAGAATTGAGATACGGGATGACTTTTTACCACGAGATTTAGCTTTTAGTTTTATAAAAAGATCAACTTGTCAGCCTCTATATCGGCCGAGGTGGCGTGAAGTTCACGCCGTACAAGCGTGGCGCAAAGAGGAAGGAGGAGCAGGTCGGTTTCTGAGAGTCACAATGCCCCTCAATACATTTCAGATGATAATAATGATAAAAGACTGCAGGCTTCGTGTGGTGGTGCTGATGAAAGAAAAGGAAACGGAAATTGCATAATTCTTCTTTTTTTCGCACTCGGCATATTACTGCAATAAAGCTGAAAAATCCAATAAAAAATGTGGCGCAACTCGACTTCCAAGAAAAGACCAATTGGATGTCCGTCTGACATAAAAGTGGACGTAGTTATCCACAGTATTAGAATCCACGACGGAGTGGAATATGGGCCGATTCAACCGCGCAGATCCTCCGGTGGACATGCAGAGAATAACGTGCAGAGAACATGCAGAGAACATGCAGAGAACATGCAGAGAACCACGTGCAGAGAACATGCAGAGAACCACATGCAGAGAACATGCAGAGAACCACGTGCAGAGAACATGCAGAGAACATGCAGAGAACCTGCAGAGAACCACATGCAGAGAACATGCAGAGAACAACATGCAGAGAACCACATGCAGAGAACATGCAGAGAACATGCAGAGAACCTGCAGAGAACCACATGCAGAGAACATGCAGAGAACATGCAGAGAACAACATGCAGAGAACATGCAGAGAACATGCAGAGAACATGCAGAGAACAACATGCAGCGAACATGCAGAGAACAACATACAGAGAACCACATGCAGAGAACATGCAGAGAACATGCAGAGAACCTGCAGAGAACCACATGCAGAGAACATGCAGAGAACAACATGCAGAGAACCACATGCAGAGAACATGCAGAGAACATGCAGAGAACCTGCAGAGAACCACATGCAGAGAACATGCAGAGAACATGCAGAGAACAACATGCAGAGAACATGCAGAGAACATGCAGAGAACAACATGCAGAGAACCACGTGCAGAGAACATGCAGAGAACCACATGCAGAGAACATGCAGAGAACCACGTGCAAAGAACATGCAGAGAACCACATGCAGAGAACATGCAGAGAACAACATGCAGAGAACATGCAGAGAACATGCAGAGAACCACGTGCAGAGAACATGCAGAGACCATAATGTAGAGAACATGCAGAGAACATGCAGAGAACCACGTGCAGAGAATATGCAGAGACCATAATGTAGAGACCAACATGCAGAGAACATGCAGAGAATATGCAGAGAACAACATGCAGAGAACATGCAGAGAACAACGTGCAGAGAACATGCAGAGAATATGCAGAGAACAACATGCAGAGAACATGCAGAGAACAACATGCAGAGAACATGCAGAGAACGACGTTGTGCAACGCTGGAACACACAAAGCAGCGTGGCCTCTATACATCAGCTCATCGGACATTTTTCTGAAGGATCCCACAAGTGTTTGGAAACAGACGACGGATTTACATCACAAATCCCCACTTAGTGGACGGGTTATAGCAACTAAATCCAGACACACACACACACACACACACACAAACTCACTCGATAGGCACAACAACAACAACAACAACCAACCGACCAAGAATAACAAGCAAAACGCCCTGCTGATGCCCTGCCCGAGCTCTCTACACACACACACACACACACACACACACACACACACACACACACACACACACACACACACACACATAATGTGGTATTGATGGATCTGCCTTGTTGGTTAACGGTCGGGTCAGCTGTTTATGTAACAATGTGTCTTGTTAAGTCTTTTTTCTTCTTCTTTTAAAAGGACACGTCCACACACACGTCAGCACAACTGCAGCCGCGCGTTGAGCTGGAGGCGAGGGGCTGGGGAGTAAAAGCATCCGCAATCACCTTTTATAAAAGGCACCACCCGGGAAAGGAGACACAATAAATGAAATGTTTTCTCAGGCGTCGGTTGCTTTTCTTCCTGATGCATCCCAAATCTATTTCCGTTTAGCTTTTTCCGCGGCGACAGTCGTTTACATGAATTTCCAATCCGACGGACGGGAGGAGGACGAGACTTTGAGCACGTGGCCGGGGCGAGCCAATCGGTCTCCGGCCCTGACCCGAGCATCCCGGAGCACCGGCAGCAGATTCTCATCAGAGGAGGAGAGAGATGAATACAAACACACTCTGCACTCCCTCTGCAGCGCGAGAGACTCGCGACGGGCGTGTGAAAAAGAGACGAGTGTGCACTTTTAAGATGAAACTGAAAAAAAAAAAAAATGATTGGGAAGGGAATTATTTAATTGGCTATTGGCTATTATTTAATTGTCTAATTGTGTGTCTAATTGTGTGTATATATATTGTGTCTAATTGTGTGTATATATACATATTTGCATATATGTTGTGTATATATACATATATATTTTATTTTGTATTTTATATTTCACTTGTATAGTTTATGCACAGTCACTTTTTCTTTCTTTCTTATATTTATATTTTATTCTTGTGTGTTTAGTTTATTGGTGCTAAGGTGTCCACAAATTTCCCCTTGGGGATTAATAAAGTATAATTCTATTCTATTCTCTTGACAATGTGTTGAGTATTGTTTTTTTAACCTTTAGTCTTTGTACATTTTAATTCAATACGAGACGTGTGTATTAATAACCGGGTCCCACTTAGCTCCTCGATGTGTGTCACTCATTCTGCAGCTGCCGAGTCAACATTCAAATATTTGGAATATCATTCATTTGGAAAAGCGTGAACAGCAGGTGGAGCGATTGAAAAAAAGAAGAAGAATAAAATCAGGCCACGCCCGCCTGACACAGCAAAGCCACGTCGGAATCAAATCTCATTTGTCTGCTTTCTGGGCCACATGTTTCCCGGGCCAACGACCTATCGCCTCGTTTTCTCTCTAATCCTCCGGCGGTGATGCTGCGATCTGGCGCTGCCTCCATCACACGGTCTGCATGGGTGTGTGATGTTCAGGTAGAAAGAGGAGGAGAAACACACACGCACATATACAAAAGAATGACTGTACAATTATGTTTTATCGCGTTTCCTCAGTTCGTTAGTGTGATCCATCAAGTGGAAGTCTCTAACTACGAGACGCGAGTGACGACTCTGAATTTGCAAACCGCTGAGTCGACTATTTTGTAGTCGAGCTGTTCGATCTCTCCGTGTAACCCCTGGTCGGGAATCAGTGCCGGGCTTTATGGGATATCTTTATGGGATTACAAATCACACACCGTCGAAAGGAAAAAATATTATTGAGCCAAGGGGTTCATTAATCACACGATTGGGATGTGTGCGTCTCAGTGTGTGTGTGTGTGTGTGTGTGGGTTATACGTGGATTATAACTCCAAATGACACACAGTAAACACACCACCCGTCTGCTGATATGAGATTATAGTGTGGGAAGCAACATGCATAATATGAGCAAAATAATACCATGTGATGAAACCACACCTCACACCTCACACCTCACACCCCACACCTCACACACACACACACACACACACACACACACATACCCCCAGCAGCCGGCGAGCCAAAGCACCTCAATCCATGATGTAATCCCGGAGTGCGTTCAGTAATTACGAGGTCCTCTCGGAGCCACCGACGACTCTCGCGTGCCGTCGGTTCGCCGAGCGAGGTTACAGTGCGGCCGCTCCGAGGGAGTCGGACATCGAATCCACCGACTCAGAGAAAGGAGAGACGGGCGAGAGAAAAGAGAGACGGGCGCTGACCGCCAGGAGACGAGCGGCGGTAACGGGGCGATCGATGATCTCATTAATCAGCACGGAGACGCGCGGCTGCCACTTCAATTTCATTGAGGGATGCAAAATTGCACAGTTGAGTTTAACGCTTAAGCATCCCCCAATTAGAAAGAAACAGCTGTTTTTGGCAGGGAAGACTCTCCGTGAAGAAACGGCGGCGTAACGTTATCTACGCAGTTTTCATCAGTAAACCTCATGCACTACGTTTGTGCAACCATAAATAATATGAAGCTATAAATAATATAATAACGTTATTTATATAGCACTTTTAGAAACAAGGTTTACAAAGTGCTCTACAGATAAACAAAGCGTAAACACAACTTAAATGGCGGCAAACAAAAAAGACCATACCATAAAAGCATTGAATACAACTAAAACCAAACAAATAGCCAATTAAAATAAAAGGACGACATCACTTAAAAGCAGTTTTATAAAAGTGATTTCAAATAAGTTATTGATTGATAAAGATGGGTCCGATTACACCGTGACCAAACGAGTGCCACCAATAATAATAATGATCACATACGGGACGATACAACACATCCTTTTATGCCACATTGAGCGTAGAAACTTCATTTAAGTGACATTATTATGAGATAAAAAAATGAAAAAATGCTGAAACTTTTCCATCTGCACGACGATGTTTAGATTAAAACAAAATAATTGAAAGAACAATAACCACAAAGAATGTGTGACCCCGAGCCTCCGACCAGCAGCCTCAGCATCAGCATCAGCCTCAGCATCAGCCTCAGCATCAGCATCAGCATCAGCCTCAGCATCAGCATCAGCCTCAGCATCAGCATCAGCATCAGCCTCAGCATCAGCCTCAGCATCAGCCTCAGCCTCAGCATCAGCATCAGCATCAGCATCAGCATCAGCCTCAGCATCAGCATCAGCATCAGCCTCAGCATCAGCATCAGCATCAGCCCTCGCTCAAGAACTCCGTCACGCTCATCGAGAAGCGCTGGAAGAGGCGGCCACGTCTTGAACTCTATACTCCGATTCTACACTCCGTCTGCGTGAAAAAGGTCCGGCGCCCGCGCCGCGCTCCCTGACCGCCGGCGCCGCGAACAACAAAGACGAGTCGAGGGACGCCGTGCACTTACTGGAAAGCGGTTAACATCCCCAGTTCGTCCTCGTCGCGCGGCTCCATCCCGTCAGCCGGCCGCCGGACAGATGAAGGGATGACCGCGGGGGGGGGGATGGAGAGAGAGTGGGATGGACGCCCCCCCCGGGGCCCCGCCACCACCGGAAGGCTCAGAGCGGCGGAGAGAGACAGCTCTTGTCCCGGCCCCCCCTGAGTCCAACGCCACTAAAGGAATCCACTTCCTCTGAATCTCTACACTCTAAAAATCCCCAAACTCAATTCTGTATGTGTGTGTGTGTGTGTGTGTTTATGAGCATACGTGTGTGTTTGAGTGTATTCCGTTTTTTCTTCTTTTTTTCATTTCTAGCTTGGTGCCAAATGTTCCAGCTTAGCACCGCTGGTGATGGATTTAGCCGGGGCATCTGGGCCAGCGGGGATAAACTCCATTCACTCACTCACACTCTCTCTCTCTCTCACACACACACAGGCATAAATGTACAGACACCGGCACACGGACACACACACACACACTGCCCCGCCCTCGCACACGGCTCGCTCACTGGGCGGGCGGATCAATGCATGAACAGATGTGTGCCAACTTTAGAGCCGCTACCAAGCACAGACATCATACTTACACCGGTGTCCCTCAGACACAAAGATGTCTGCAGCCACACGGCAAGGGAGAGAGAGAGGGAGAGAGAGTGTGTATATGTAGGCGTGTGTGTGTGTGTGTGTGTGTGTGTGTGTGTGTGTGTGTGTGTGACCGGATGGGAATCAATAACTGTGACATGATTCTCTCGTGTCAGAGCAGGCCGAGGTCAGCTGTGACCCTCTGACCACACAGCGGGCAGAGAGAGAGAGAGAGAGAGAGAGAGAGAGAGAGAGAGAGAGAGAGAGAGATTAACGCAGCATCAACGCACACACAATAAAGGAAGGACCCTTGCTGACTCGAGAGGAGATAAACAAACACCGGTAGACAGTAAAATCTGATTGTGTGGTCGGGAGAAGGAAAGTCAAACGTCATCACATAAACTACATTCACACTCTGCCTCTCTCTCTCTCTCTCTCTCTCTCTCTCTCTCTCAGTGGAGAAGAGAGGTAGAGCAGGAGGGTCATGTCTGAGAACTCAAGGTCATAGAGAGTCTATAAGTCACGCCCGTGGTAGACTGCATCCCGAGAGAAAGTATTTCAAATATGAGCGAATGAAAAGTCAGATCCGACATCTAACTCACGCACTTACCGGATAACATATGTTAGATTAAAACCGTTACAGTCCAAAAAATAAATAAAAGAACAACTCATGTTTTGGGTCAAATGAGACCGGTGCTTTTTATGTTTATGTTTCTTTTTATTTTCATCATCTGTTTTTTATTTAACTATTATTTAGTTACTTTATTATTATGGGAGGGGGAACAGACCTGCAGACTGAAAACCAATAAATACATTGTTTAAAAAAGAAATTAAAAAAATTAGACCAGCGCCAGTCCAGGAAGCTGGTTGAGAGCTTGCAAGAGGTGTGTGTGTGTGTGTGTGTGTGTGTGTGGGGGGGGGTTCATGATGACATAATGCAAGCGCCGCACATTGCAGCCCAGCGGAGGCTGCTGAGAGGCCACCTGGCACCGAGTGGTGGCCAAGTGTCGCTGTGCGTAGCCGTGTCTACGGATGCGTACATGCTCGTCCCCTGTGTTGTCATCAATAAATAATGCACTTTAAAAAAAAAAAAAACGTGCATCTGCTGATAGGCGCCAGTGTGTCAATATTACATGCCATGTGCCCGTGCTCCTCCCCGAGCACAGCGACATGAAGCAGTCGGAAAAACTGCAAATAAATCCTATTTCTCTGCTAAATTAACTCCCTCCGTTTAGTCATGCGCTTAAGAAATTACAATTTTAAAGGAGAGTTGTTCCTATATATTTAAAGGTTCAAGGTTCAAGGTTTTTTATTTGCCGTCTGGGCCTAGACCAGCAGTCCAGACACATCGGAATTATTTTTGCAGGGCTCTCCGGGTCAGCAGAGATACAAAAGAAACACACTATAATAATAATAATAACAATAATAATAATAATAATAATAATAATAATAATAATAATAATAATAATAATAATAGAAATGTAATAGAAATGTGAAGAATGTATTTTTAAAAGCAATGTACAAAAAAACGTGTGGTAAAGTGTTTGCATTTACAGTGTTAACAGTTATTAAGTACAGATTTTAACAGGATATCAAAAATAAACATAAGAAAGAGTGCAGAGATAATACATTTACCCTGCTTATGAATGCGGGCATTGGCTCAAGGTTATAGGATTGAGAATTAAAGCGAGTTCACGGTGACTGTGAAGGTCGATGCACAGGAGAACACGTATAGGTAACGAGTATGAATTAGGAAATAGCAATAAGCTCCTATATAACCGCCCCGGAAGAGAGACGCGTGAAAGCAGTGCATGCTGGGAAAATAGCTGCACCTCCACCCGGTCCATCTGGAGGCTTTGTGGACTTTATGTAACCGTGTTTGTTTACCGGGAAGAGCAAGCGAGCAAATTAACAACAATAACAAGGGAGGAAGAGAAGGAAGAAAGGGATTGGAGGGATGGATTGAGGGAGTGAGGATCCCAGCTGTGAGAAAAAATAAATAAATAATGAATAGAAAAGAGGATGGGTAATAAATTTGAGGCGCTCACATCGTCTGTATCGCTCACGTCTCATTCGCAGCTGCTGGATTGTGTGGGAACAGACGGCTCCGCCTCCCAGGAGCCCCGATTGTTAGAGGGAGGAGAGAGAGAGAGAGAGATTCATCCTCTCTTTAATTACCCCCGCTCCCCCCCCCCCGGTGAATTAACTGACAGCGAGCCGACGGAGGAACTGTTGCTCTCCGAGAAGTGATGTAATGCGGCCGGTCAATTACCCGTGAGCCGGGAACGTTACTAAACCACACGTTTATTTTTTTACTGCTTAAAGAGCAACATTTTGTCAAAAAGACTAAAAGTGCCATCTGAGGTCGCGCTGCTCTGGTTTTCAATGAATAATACACTTTTTAAAATGTTATTTCTCTCATTGGAACAGCGATGTATGCCACACACACATCCACCGGTGGTCCATTGAGGGGCAATTATAGGTCGGATGTTTACACTCAGATGTGCCGACGTTTTGACACTGGGTTTCGGTCGGATGCATTCTTTCATTTGTGTTGTTGCTCGGCTACCAATCAATAAATATATCACTTCCTGCACAAGGCCAATACCTGGTTTCACCCCGGTTGCGGTGATGGTGTAACCGAGACAACTGCTCCACCCTTTTCCGCCGACACGTCGTCATAAATCATCATTTCTGCAAAATCGCGGTATCTCCACCCGCCGTGAAGTTTCTCTCACATGCCAATGCACTCACGTTAAATATGACCGAGTGTTTTATTTGTATCAATCTGGGGAGTAGGAGCCGTGTGGACCCTCTCCACTCGGGGAAAAGTATAAAAAAGCAGTTACCGCGTAAGATAAGTGGAAAAAGCTCGGATCAGAAGGCCTCCACCCGACTGTGAAAAGGTCCGTCTCGCCACGCTCGCCGAGATAGAGACAACTTCTTTTCCCAAACTCTCCAGACGACGACTCGACCGCTTTGAGGCCTCCGGCGAAATAATTTTGATATTTAGATTACGTGTGATCTGTGTCGTCGCGTGATTATTTTGAGTAGAAATGAATGAATTAATGAAATCAAAATTTCGAGTGAAAAAGTTTAGATATTATCTTACCTCATAACTCGGTGGGCTGGATCCTCAGGCTGCCACCAAAAAAAAGGGGGGGGGGGCTGCAAAAGGACTATGTTTGGTTCGGTGTGGTGGGCTGATGAATGAAGATAAAACGGTTAATTTAATTTAATTGAAATTGCAGTTGAAATAACAGAAAGTGGGGGTGGAAAAAACTAAACGAGACGAAAGAGACCAGATGGAAGGTGAGGGTGCGGGGACGATGGGGTCAAGTAGAAAGTCCTTCAATGCGGTTTGAGTCATCTTCCCCCGTTCTGTGAAGCTCCCTCTGTGGTATGATGCTGCCTTTTTTCCCTTCTTCTTTCTCCTCTCCCCCTCCCTCGCTTGTCTTTCCATCTTTAGTTCAGAATGCAGCAAAGCAGACGTTCGTAACGCAACGTTCATTGTACGACATCATCATTTTTCGCACGTGAGTCGTTCCATTTTGGATCCAGATGGTCCAATCAGCGCTGCGCCGGCCAATAGGGTTTTAGCGCGCTGACCGCCGTAACCTCTTTAGACTTTGAGATGCGGCGAGAGAACATTAACCGTCAGAGATCAGCACGTTGAGAGGGGAGGGCAAATACAAGGGGGGGGAGGGGGGGGGGGGGGCAGAAAGAGAGATCGGCAAAACGATAAACGGACAAAATTAAACACAAATCATTGAAGAATATGAAAATTGTGTTGTGTTTATCATTTTATATACATTGCACAAACTTTTCAGTAACACTTTTTATGACCCCTATAAAATAATATAAATACAATAATTCCCATTCCCAATTCCCACACTGAATCATGTGTGGGAATATATATATATATATATATATATATATATATATATATATATATATATATATATATATATATATACTGTATATAACCACTGCTTTAAGACATTTTAATGTGCCTATAAGTTACTCTCAGTGTTCTTTGTTCTGTGTGCTCTTCAAAAAAGCTAACTACAAAAATGCTTGTATTGTTAGAAAGATGTAATATCTTATGTCAATATGTATGGGTGTATTTTTCCATACTGACATTTGCCACTTCTATTGAAGTCTATTTAAGTTGGAAATCCAGCTGCTGACGGTGGCGGATAAAAAGAGAAAAACATGCATTTACAGGAGGGTTATGGGTGATTTAAAGACATGGCGAGTGTGTCAGACTTTTTTCTCAGGCCGTGGTGGGTCAAAGAAAGAAAGAAAGAAAAGAAAGAAGGGGAGGCTTGATGAACAAGACCCAGAGTTCTCCCTTTTGCCAGAGGGCAAGATTCCCCGAAGGGTTCGAGGAGAGCTGATTTGTGATTTCCATCAAAACTAATGCAAGGGCTGGTTTTATTCGCTTCTCGTAGTCTCGCGACTAAGAATCAGACTCCCATTCTATAGCCGCTGGTGATTAAAACCCCCAAAAAACAGATAATCACCGCCACTGTGGGCTGTAAGCGAAGTCTCAGTGAGAGCCCTTTGTATTCACAGAGATCTTTGATCCCCTTTTTCTCTTCGGCTGTTTTCTAGACAGGTTACTGTTATCTGTCTGGTTGATGGATTCTCAACGTCACTCTTTCTAATGGCAGACGCCTTAAATCACTGACGCCTTGACGAAATGTCAATGGAGTGCCGTCACAACCTTAAAAACCATGAATATTGATATTGGCAGATTTAACGAAAACATATCGATGAAACCTCGGATTTGTATCAAGGGACTCGTCTCGATACTTTGCAGTCTCGGACAGTAATAAGGGACACAGAAGTGATATTGAAGAGCAGAATGAAAATGACACTTTTAGACGCGCAACCGTAGAGACAATGCACATTTCACCTTGTTCCTGATTGAACGCACTACTTATAAGAAGAAAAAAAACGGGCTTACTCATCACTCCCGAGAAAGGACGTCTCCGTCCACGCAGCCTGCCGGTGTCGCGGCTCAGAAGAGGACTTCCAGGGGTGCCGGTCCTCGAGAGGTCTCCAGCCGCCGGGAGCCGCCGGGGGAGTCGCCACGTGGTCGGAGCCGAGCGACGTGAGGTCAGTGCTGAGGTCAAACGACATCCAAGAACAGTCGGAGGAGACGAAGGAGCTGGTGTCCACGTTCTCCTTTCGGAATCCATCTCCTAGGTCCATGGTGACGGAGACTTGAATTCAGATAGGTAAGAAGATGGGAAGCAGAAAAAAAAGTTGGATTATGGAACGTAAAGCAGATAGGTTTTCGCTCTCATCTCGTCCGCCTCAAAAGAGATCTGAAGAGAGCGGCGGAGAGACAAAAAGACCAATCGGAGGAAACGCTAGACACACATTTTTAAAAAGAGACTCCGATATGGATGAGAGGGCTGGAAAAGAAAACCACTCGGGAGACCCGAAAGAGGAAGCCAGACATGGAGAGACCGGAGGGTGTGATGAAAAGATAGGAAAGATAGGAAAGATAGGACCCGATGGCGGCGGCTGATGGATGGGGAGGTGAGCGCAAGCGAAAGAGGAGGACTCGGGTGAAAGGTGCGGGCGGCAGCCCTCGTGAGGCGAATGCTCGCATCTCATTAGCGTCCCATTTTCCCACCACAGCAATCGAATCACGCGGTAAGCGGATCGCGGCCGGGGGGGAAATCGATCGGAGAGGCGTGGAGTGGATCGCGCCGGCGGCTTCTGCGGCGAATATGATACAGAGGCAGGATGGAGAGCGTCGTCTTGGGTTGCAGCGATGAGCAGTTTATTACAAGAAGTCTGACCCAGTTCAAATGCAATTATGGCGAACCACTAAAGCCAATTAGGACCCTGAAATGGGGAAGCCGGGCTAGTCGGCCTCCCGAAGGTACACTATGGGGATGTATAGACTAAGAGGGTTGTTCTGCAGACCGTAAAGATAAAGTACAGCGGTACACCTATGGGTCACTTGCACCAGAAGCACGGGCAACAAGTCAGACTCGTCACTGACTTGTTTTGAGGGCGGTTGTTAAGCATGTGAAATACCTGCGCAAGCTAACATATGCCTACGTTGACTTTTTGTCTTACACAAATGGAGGCAAACATCTTAGAAAGTGACTTATTCCTTTTCTGGGGGACGGGCTGTAGAGTTAGCTTAGCATAAAGACCGTTAGCAAGGGGAAAAAAAGATAATGTGGTGCACATGAAAAGCTAAAATAAAAAAAATCATGCTAGGCAGCACCGCTAAAGCTAGTTATTAAACAAGCTAGCACCCATTTGTTAATGTGTACACAAACAAATGTAAAAAAAAAGAGTATTTAATGGCATGTGCTGGGATTAATTCACTAACACCAACTTGTTTATAGAGTTATACTGTAAAAAAAGTTGCCGCTAGGTTTGCGCTAGCTCCATGTCCAAGTCTCCTAAGCTAAGTTGAACTAATGCCCTTTTTTTCCTGATGAGTCAAACTAAATGCTCCAAGTGGCGGCACTACAGCAGTTCCACTGTTCGATAGAAGGCACTTTGTACCTACTAGATATTATTGATGTTGTGGCACACCTCGCTGAAGCTCACTATGGCGTTGCCGTTTGTCTTCAGGGAAGAGAACAAAGAGACGAGTCGCTCCGATACCAAGCATACAAACTTTTATCTCAGCCAAAGGCGCGTCCACTTTCTCAGGACAACGAGCCGAGAAGACTCCCATTCGTCTTCCGCAGACAAGGGGGGTGTCGATGGGGGTCGCTTCATCACTTACGCTCAACCGGGCGCCGTATCGCACCGCGGCAGAACCGCCAGATACCTGTTAGAATGAAATCGTATATGATTTGAAATAGTTTCAAAAGCAGCGCAGAGATCATTTTAAAAGAGAAAGACTCAATTCAATAAGGTTTGTCTTACAAGTAGATCAAAGGCAAAAATGGAAAGGACCGCGTTCACGTGGACGGAGGACTGAAAAGGTTAAAAACAGTCAGGTTTAAATAGTTTAAATCGGCTACAATGTGAGTGAGTGAGAGTGTGTGTGTGTGTGTGTGTGTGTGTGTGTGGGTCAAAGTAGTCGATAAAACTCAGTCTTCATTGGACTTTTAGTAGCAGTGTGCTTTGTGAAGCACAAAAGCAGTACAAGTACAAGATGCAGAGTTAAGCACAAAACAAGCGTCTGAAACTCCTAAAGTCAGTTTTGGTAGTGTAGTCGCACACACACACACACACACACACACACAATAACGGCGCTTCAGCAACACTTGTGTGAAGAAGATGGACGTTTTTTATTCAAAAAGACATCACTGCGAGTAAACAGAATAGAAAAGTCGACACATTCCACAGGAAACACACCGCCGGGTCAATGATGCGTGTTTCACGTCAAAAATAAATAACATACTGATCAACGGGTATTTACATGTCTTGACGGTGGCTTTTGTTGAAATAATTATTACAAAATTAAAATTGCAAATGGGTCGTAGTGTATGCTCGATTAGTTTGGACCTCGAGTAAAGATGACCGTCATTATACAAGAGGCAACACATGCTTTGCTCCCAGGTATATCGTCTTTTTCCCCCATCCTGTGTGCCAAAACAGTCAAATTCAAACAAAGGGACATTTATCAGGCACGCACAGAACAACATGAGAAGCAAAACGTTACCAAGAACTAAGACGATCTCTCGGGGGATCCTGGAAGGTGAGAGACGTCCACAGGAAAAACAACATTCCAGATTTATTTTCCTCAAAGAGTCAGAATATTAGCACGTAGGCCCGGTAACAAACGGGCAGACGACAATGGGATGAAAACAACACAACGGCCGGCGTCTCCTTCAATAAACCGGCCTGGGCTGCTTCATGCTGTAGTGCGCCTCGGACGCCGACACGTACGCCGACTCGGGGAAAAAGTCCTCGTGGAACTCGGCCAGAAACCTGAGAGGGAAAGAGACAGGGTTCTTACACAGACTTTTCCATAACTTTTCCATGACTTT
Organism: Liparis tanakae; assembly: GCA_036178185.1. Taxonomy (NCBI): domain Eukaryota; kingdom Metazoa; phylum Chordata; class Actinopteri; order Perciformes; family Liparidae; genus Liparis; species Liparis tanakae. Next base: position 4,074,307 of record CM070103.1, on the reverse strand, counting down.
TCACCAAATTTCCATGACTAAACTGAAATCTCGGTATATACATGAACATTTTAGAAAATGTTGCGTATTGATTGCGTATGCCGGCTTATATTTTGAGCGACTTTCTTTAAGAAAACGTAATAATTATTTCAAACTCGGGTTAAATGAACATGTGATTATAACAAATTTTTATGACTTTTCCCAAACTTTTATGATTTCAGTTTTTTCCATGACTTTTCCCAGGCCTGGAAATGACCATTTTGAAATTCCTTGACTTTTCCAGGTTTTCCATGACCGTACAAACAAGAAATAGAGGACAGGGGGATGGTTGAGCTGAGATGGTTGTTTGTCAGACACGATTTGCTAAAGGAAATAGAAAAACAGAGAACAAGGGAAGCGTCTCTACCGCCACGTCCCGGTTGACTTGTGGGTTTTTCCTAGATATCCCTGGCTCATCCCACACAAATCCCAGACCCCGTGGCCTCCGCCTGAGGGTGTACATGTCAGACACATAGCCCCCCCCCCCCCCCCCCACCCGAGAACCAATCGCTCGGACAGAAAGACGGAGAACACGAGGATGACCGACCAGCAGCGAGCGAGGGAAGAGTGAAAGATCCCCCCCCACCCTCTTCCTCCTCCTCCTCCTCCTCCTCCTCCTCTTCCCATCTAATCAGTAGCAGCGAAAACTAATCCGGAATCTTCTTAGTATCCACTACTCGGCCAAATCCTCTAAATCTTGCCATCTCATCTTAGCTCCACCGGCCTTCCTAATCTCAATGCAAACAAATTATCCTCATCAGAGGAGAATTTAAGAACGCTTTGACGACGGATAACAAACACGACGAGCTAATGGTTGAATACTAAAATAGAAAAAAGGTTTGTGAGACTTTGTTTCAATAAATGGGAAGACCAATTTTTTTTAAAAAAAAGGTATGGAACAGATTTCAATGCATATTTATTGATCCAATTTAGTTCTTTGGGGGAGGGGTCTTTGGTGCAAGGAACTCAGGCTTGTGTAAATCTTTATTCACAAGGCAAGCCGCTTTTGCAATACACATTGTAAATCAGCACACACACACACACACAGAGAGACAGAGAGAGAGAGAGAGAGAGAGAGAGAGAGAGAGAGGATGCCTGTCTTTGCGACTTACGCTTCATCACAGAGCTGGAGAGCAGATTGAAACTGCAATAAAAGTAATTTACTTTTAAGCACTTCGCTCCTCGTGCAAGTTATTGTCTGTGCCGTTTTTAACGGAATAATATTCAGGCGCGAGGAGGAGATGCACCAGCGATTCGTGGCCCGGCGCCACTGGAGTGGATTAAAAAGACTTTCTACTCCCGACTACTGATGACACTGCAATACAGGCGGTTGCCAAGTGGACCCGCTAATGCCGCTGAAAAGAGCGAGTCATCGGCGCCGTGTTTAGCGCGAGGCGTCGCAGCCCCGTGTCGACAGTCACGCTTGTCCCCGCCGCGAGGGAAGCGACTCAAATCTGGGAAAATCACACAATGAGGCGTCACCCATAAATAAATGAAGAAATACGTGTGGACACATAAATAGAGAAATAAATAAATGAAGAAATACAGAAATGGAGAAATATATTTATTTAATGATGTCCTGTTGATTTATAACTTATATTCATTAATTCCTGTATTTATTTATTTATACATTTATTTATTTATTCATTTATTTATACATTTATTTAAGCATTTATTTATTTATTCATTTATTTATACATTTATTTAAGCATTTATTTATTTATTCATTTATTTATACATTTATTTAAGCATTTATTTATTTATTCATTTATTTATACATTTATTTAAGCATTTATTTATTTATTTATTCATTTATTTATACTTAAGTCATTTTGAGTACTCCATACGTAGCGGCTCAGGGTTTGCTCCACAGCACGGCTCGGTGGCCGAAGGCGGTACTGCGGGCGCTTGATTAGAGACCGAGAGGACCTAAATCCCCCCAGGTTTGGAACCGGCTGAACTGAAGATCGCTCGGGAGGGGGGGGGGGGGGGGGGGGGATTTAAAGATTAGACTCCCGCGCTTGTGTAACGCCCACTCATCTCCGTCCCTCTCACACATGCTCGGTCTCACTCCATCTCCCCCGGCGTGTTTCTCGTTTATTCTTCCTTGTTATTTCAGTACAGCAATAATTTCCCGGGGAAATCCACTTCCTCTGTCCGTCCGAAATCTGTTGTAGTCCGCCGTCTTTTAACATCTTGCTTTTACTACGCTTCTGTGACCGGGGAGGAGTTCGGCGTCTGACAAGGTTGTTCTGGAGATTGATGTCTCGCAGCTTCTTTGTGGGACGAGAACTTCTTGAGGCTCGTCGCTGGCGGCCGCCATCGGGCTTTAATGCTTAGCTCGGTCAAACCGTGGTTAATGGACCGCGCGGGTTATTACCAAGGAGCGTTGCAAGTCAAAGTGCTTCCCATTTTATGTCCCGTTAATTGAATGCAGCGCTCACCCGTCTTTCTAATGATTCATCCTTTATGGAAATGCTGCATTATTTAACACCTGATGGCACGATCCATTTTTTTTAAAGAAGCGGGTGAGATGTCAATATTATGCCATGAATGTTATTTAGTGGAGGGACTGTTAGCCGTTATGACCGTGGGACCTGAGGATTGGTACTTCCATCTGCAGAGCGCAAAGAAACATGAAACCTGTGCTTTAAGCTCTTGAACCCGCTATAATTAAATCACGGCTGTCCCTCTCTTCCTTTGAAGCCTTTACCTCCCAGACCTCTTTTATGTAAAGTTTCTTTTTGAAAGCGGATACATTTCATTTGAAGACAGCGCCTTACCTGAGAAAGAGTTCCACATGCTTCACCAGGGCTCGGAGGTTCCTCTCTGGAATCTGCATTTTCCCTAGGATCTCAGGAAGCTTCACTGGAGGGAGGAAAAAAAGAAAAGTAGTAAGACAGTGGGAATATGAAGAAGTTGCACCACGAAAAAGGGACGGGAATTCAATATAAATCGTATTTTTTTGGCAAATTTGTGACATCGGTGTGGGCAAAGGGATACGAGACACCCACCGAAAAGCCGCAAGAGGTGCTGCGCGCCGTACAGGTAGGAGGGGGGCGGAGGCTGGTCGTGCAGAGGGTAGTTATCGGGAGTCAGCTTCCAACTTAGGACCTGGTTGGAAAGGAAAAAGCATATAGAACAGAAACGTTGAGGTTTTAAAATGTTTCTCTTGACAAAACTGGACTGAACAGTTGTGTCCCTTCTCTTCCAAGCGCCCTTAAGCATGACATTGTTTTCCATCCAGATAATAATAGGTTCATCTCACTCACAGACACTATCTCTCTCTCTCTCTCTCTCTCCCTCTTTCACACAAACACAATTTCATCACCTCATTAAGCTCATTGTTTCTCCGGCTCTCGAGGCCGTAGAAGGGCCCACTTCGCTCTTTGCTCGGCGTCAAGGGCAACGGGGAGGATGAGCCGCTGTGCACTGGGGTTTCTGGGTAAAAAGGGCGAGAGGACGGAGAAGCGGCACCGTTACAGAGACGTTCCCCGGAGGCGAGCGACACAAATCTTTGAGAGCACAATGTAAAGTAGGACACCGCCATCTACTGGGCAAAACAGGTTACTACAATGACTAAACTTTACAACAGCACATTTAATGTTTTATAGAATCATTGACATCATTCTGACTCAAATACTAAGAACAAGGTCAATAATTTTCAGCGAAGGCCTAAAGAAAAGTGGAACTAGTGGTGGGAAAGTATTATTCGAAGTGGTATTTCTTACTTCTGTCGAGGTTGAGGAAGAACTTGGGCTGGGATGTGACGTCGACCAATCGGCGCTTGAGCTGCGGGGACGCCGTCGCACTGCCTCCGCCTTCATCGTGACGCACATTGTGTATGCAGTGTTACCACATGCTTTACAACACAGCATCACACGTATATGCATTTCTTTTAAATCACACATATTATAAATAAAGCATAAAAAAAAAAAAAAGAAGCCATCACCTCCACTGCTTCCTTCAGCGGGCCGGTCGCCTCCAGACGTGTTCCTGGTGGAGCGCCGGAGTGACTGGGACTGGAACGAGATGCAGTCCATGTCGGGGTGGCGCCGGCGCTTCGGGGTCGGCGCTGCGGCGGTGGGCGTGGTGACGGAGACGTCGCTCAGCGCCGGCTGGCTGTCGGTGGACTGCGGGGTGGGCGGGTTGTGCCCCAGCGGGCTCGGGCTGCGCTCCCGCTGGGCGCTTTGGAGACAAAACGGGCGAGGCGAAGGCTCGACAGTGAAACGGCAGCGTGGGGTTTCCTGAGAGAATACGGCGCTTTTAAAATCGGCGCTCGCACTCACCTGCTGGAGCAGGGGGAGCTTTCGTTGACGGCCAGGAACAGCCTGGAGGAGCTGACCTTCTTGAACTGGGCTTGCTCACAGGGGTAGAGGAGGATCATGGGTAGGGTGAAGTCAAACGTGATCCTCAGGCCGTCGACCATCTCCTTACACAGCTCCTCGCTAACAAAAAAAAAAAAAAAAAAAGACAGAAAAAGGAAACTAAAAGGATTAGTTCTTCACATGATCACGCGTGCTGACTCAGCTGGTCCAGACCAGCGCAGCCTCACCTCTTTTCCGGAGGCACCGGCTGCGGGCTGCTGCTCTGCGTGGCGGTCTGCTGCCGCCGGTACCGCTCGTTGGCCATGAAGGCTTTGTTGATGGCGAAGTGCTTGACGTAGGACTCGAGGATGTGCACCACATTCGTCTGACAGGGAACCATGACCAGCTAGGTGGGGAAAGACACGGCGCTCGGGTTAATTCAATGGGAGCGAGGTGACCTGCCGGATGTACCAGTAGACGCCTGCTTGGCATCGGCGGCGTGTACCAGGGTTCTTACACATATGGACCAAGGGATTTCCATGACTTTTCCATGACTTTTCCATGACTTTAAACCAAATTTCCATGACAAAACTGAAATCTCGGTATAAATTTTGAAAATGTTGCGTATGCCGGCTTACATTTTGAGCGTCTTTCTTTAAAAAAACATTAATTATTTTAAACTCGGCGTAAATGAACATGTAAGTATTAACTTATTATTAACTTATTATTAAATTATTATAACATGTGATTATAACAAATTTCCATGACTTTTTCAAAACTTTTATGATTTAATTTTTTTCCATGACTTTTCCAGGCCTGGAAATGACCATTTTAAATTTCCACGACTATTCCAGGTTTTCCATGACCGTACGAACACTGATGTACCTTCTTCCTCTTGTTGATGTAGAAGCAGTCGTCCTCCAGCTTCTTCTTCAGGGCATCGGGGATGCTGATGTCAACGTGGACGATCTTCTCTTCACATTCCCTTTTGACATTAACGTCGGGCTCAACCCTCTGAAATACACAAAATACGAGCCTTCAGGAAACGGCCTGTAGAAACCAAGAGGAATGTGCTACGAGGGGAATGAAGGGAATAAAAGAAAGGTGATTTTCTGGTGCCAGATAACATCAGCTAAAAGGCCTAACATGGAAATGTTGGTGTATACATGCAGATGTCTTGGATGGAAACTGAGCTGATCCACGTCACCATTTTGTTGATGTCCTCAGAGAAGGTGCTTTCCCCGCTATTCGAAGAATCAGGGTCAGAGTCGTCTCCGTCACTGCTCCCCGAAGACGAAATCAAACCTGGAGACGGGAAGAAGTCGGAGGGGTTAATTTGATTGCGAGCGCGAGGCTGGGCGCAGCAACACAAGACACGGCGAGAATCCGTCCTCACATGCGTCATCGCTGTCGTCCTCCTTGGGGAGAGGCTTCAGAGACGATTTAGTACCAGACTGCCGCCGCCGCCTCTTGGCCCATCCCTTTCTCTTCCTAGCGCCAGGAGGAAGAAAAGAAGAAAGAAAAGAAAACGAGCACGGTCTCAGCATCAGTCTCGTCTACAGACAGAGCAAACGAGCAGAAGGGTTGAAACCTAAAGCGGGTAAAGAGGGTCCTACGTGATACACATGCGAGAAAATACACTCGGCGGTAAAAAACATTTGGATGGTGTTGACCTGCGTGGTTGAATGAATGAACATAAGATGAACTTACATGCGACCTAGAGCTTTGCGTGCCAGTTTATGTTGCAATTTACGGTTTTCCTCAGTGTCCCTTAGGACATGATCCTCTGCAGCCCAACGATCCCAGCTACCCAAAACACACACACATTTAGAAAATAACAAAATAAATAAAATCACAGACCTGCATGGGTTGACAGCAGTGTTTCACATCTATTTCATTACACACAATGAACATGAGATTTTTGCAATGATAAACACAACAATGAGTATGACATCTGTAAGTGGGGGAGGCAGCAGCGACTCCACTTACCTCCTGTTCCAACCGTCGAAGTGAATCAGGAACTTTGGGATTCTTCTTCCAAGTTCATCTTTACCTATCAAGACATCAAGGACCTGAGAAGCGACAGACGCACAGTAAGAACAGGGCCTACTTACTAACGCATGCTGGGAGACTTATACGTTCAGTTCCTTCAATTTCAACAGCGAGTTGTTACACGTGTTGTGCTACCTGATGTCATTCCCAAATTACGACGAACTCATGAGGGGTGAAAAACGTAAGGGGGGGGGGGGGCATTTGTTGTTGTTGTCTCCACACCACATCCAGTGTTTGATGACACCTCAAAGCATTTATAACTACAGTCTTTTGATTTTTCTGACCGCAAATCTAAATAATAATAAACATTTTACGAAAAAAAGGTCCTCTGAATAATTCAGTGATCGGGCCCTAATAATAGTAAAAACAACTTTACATTATCATTATATAGCCTATAATATGGTTCAAAGTCATTCATGAACCAACTTCCATTTTTTGAACTTGTGTGCTCTGCTGAGCATTGATTCTGTTCCATGATTCTGTTCCATGGTTCTGTTCCATGGTTCTGTTCCATGATTCTGTTCCATGATTCTGTTCCATGATTCTGTTACTTCGACGTACCCAAAACAAAAACTCTTCGGATCTACACGATTCACGTGGATGACCTATTTTGATTTAAAAACGGCGAATTTCGCCGAAATGTGACAAATTTGCAGGTATGAAATGATAATAGCCATTCTGTAAAATAACGTATAACCTCACGAACTACTAGTTACATGACTGACTTGCAGTTTAACTCGTGACTGGAAGGACTTCACTGTTAAGAAGTAGCCCAAATATGTCCTTAAATACAGCAAACGTCCAAACCCAATCACACAGCACGCATCGCTCGTTAGCGGCTAACGGGCCAGCGTTAGCACTGAAACGACACTTGCAGATTTAACATAACCATTCACGATAAAGAGCATTCATCGTAGTCGTGACACTTTAACTATCATTTTACATTGTTAAAATACTTAAATAACATACGTGGAGCTTCTCATACCGATGCAGCTCACGGACGTGCAGTTCGGGCTAGAACGCGTCGATGTAAACAAACCGTCCGTTAGCGTTAGCTTGCTCGCTAGCTGGTGTTACGGTTTAAGACGGGACCGTGTTAGCTGGCGACTCTCGGGCGAATGCGCCTTTTGTAAACGTAATTACGACAGCTGCTGAAAAATGGGACAAGAACACGTAGCTGCCTTCGTGAATGCCTCATTGTTTATAGTTTCAAAACAACGTATTCAACGGCGGTCATAAATACGACTGGAACAGGCGAAATCGGCTAAAAGTCGCCAGTAAACACGGTCGCCTGTTGAAACGTTACACCGGCTGCGACACTACAGTCTGCTTTAAACACACTCGCAATGTTGTTTTGTTGCTCCCACGAAAGGAAAATGAAAATAGTAAGACAGCAAATGTCACAGTACATTTGTGTCGGCGTTAAACTACTTTAGGTGAAACAACACTTCACTATTAATGTCCTGTAAGGTGTCTCTAATGCATGTGTTGTAATAGTTATCGGCTACAACAGCATAACATAGGACATCAACGAGCTTAATCTCGCGTTTTGAAGAGGAAACTGTGTAATGATGTAACGAACCCGGAAATCAACGCAAGTAACTGTTGATGTTATATCGCGCCACATTGTGCACGAAACTGACAGCTAACGTTATTTCACTGAGGCCCAAGTGGCTCTTCACACGAACCGACACGCATCCTCCTAAAATAAGCATTTGTTTGGCCGAAAATCGGAAAACAGAAGAGCTACATTACGAATGCAAAGTATTACCTTAGCGTCATACAACACTTTCGCCTTGCTGGGGTCGGGTTCAAAGCACAGGACTCTTTCTCCTTTGCGAAATGAGAACTTGATTCCCCGCGGATTCATTTGTTCATGGCGACGTGTGTGAGAGGGGGCATCAATCTGGACCGTATAAACTCCTTAACCCGTTCGTTGCCAAGTGCTTTCCTGCGAGGGGTCTCTCATCAAAACACAATTTTGGAGGGATGGCGCTATTGCGGGATGAATGCAACATCCTCCTTGCTGCCTTCAGGGACCCCTCGTAATTTGCCCCATCAGACCTGTGGGAACGGCACTGGATCGTTGAATATTGTTGTGCATGCCTTGATAGACTAGAACACATTTATTTTTGCAGTACATTTTTACTGCAAAACCAAGCTTGAAGCTAATTACGAATGTCATTTATGGATGTTAATTCTCACAATGGCAACGCTAGTTTTATTAAGATATTTAAGAGTTCATCGGAATATTATTATTTTCATTACGTGTGAGTGTATTAAGGTAAACTCAGCCGAAATATCAACGCAATCTATCATCATCATCGACTGTGTAGCATGGTATTGCTTTGTTGCTTCATTTATGTAGGCACCTATCCCCGACTTTCCACAGAGCATGAAGGCAGCATGGAAAACGCAATTCATAAAGTTGAAATGTTCTCTCCCGGACACCGTACCGGTAGCGTAATTTCAGAAAGTGGCCAGCAGATGTCCGTAAGGTACAATAAATGTAAACAGAATCAGAATCAGAATTGCATAATACACATAGCAGTAATTTGACTCAGTGAAAGGTGCATAACAATAATCATAGAATGGAATAATAGCATAATAGCAATATAATAAAACAGTAAACATAATAATAGATCAAATATGTAAATATTACCATGCAACTAATTGTCCTTCATCCAGTAAACTAGAATGAATACATATGCTTAGTACTTCTTTTTTTTTAGCATCACGCTTCCACAACAAAGAATAAGTGACATCAACTAGGGGTAGGAGGTCTGTGTTGACACGTGTCATGAATAGGTTTCGAAGACAATGCTCAAAGATCCTAGCCCTTTACAAGTTTTCATGTATGGCCGAATAAAGATGTGGAACTGATTTGTTACTTTAACCTTAGTTAATCCCAATTATAATCACACATTTTACCATTTTCTGTATAACTCTCCTGGTTCTCAGATTAAATATCTGAATTAAACTATCCCATATCCCATAATGACGTTCAGAAATCTGATTAATTCAATCGTTTTATTTTATATAGTGATATACTATGGAATAACGCTGCAATTAATTAATTATCTTTATCGAATCGAAATAGATCTTATTGATGATCTATGAGATATTGCCCCGATCCACAGGAATCCAGTCTCTGCAGATGAATCAAGGCTCATGTCGGCAGCTGATTGGTTCTCCTTCCATTTGACTCCTCCCCTCACTGATGTATTTTGACAGTCACATCAAATTCAAATGATCACTGTTTCCTATTGAGCGTGCTCCGAGGTTATAATACGCGGTACACACACACACACACACACACACACACACACACACACACACACACACACACACACACACACACACACACACACACACACACACACACACACACACACACACACACACACACACACACACACACACACACACACAAGCGTTAGGGCAGAAACAATGGAGAGCCAAGGATGCTGCGACGGTCTATGCCTCTACATCTGTGGAACATTATCTTCTCACATATGCACTATTGTTCCATATGATTGTTGTTCTTGCCCCCCCCCCTCCCCTGAGGACTGTTTTTAGAAGGGTCAAATCTATCTCAGCTGTTATCGCTGTCACGTCACGCTGTGATGTGTGCATACGTGTGTGTGTGTGTGTATGTGTGTATGTGTGTGTGCGTGTGTGTGTGTGTGCGCGCGCGTCATGCGGAGAAGCTTCATAAGCTCCTTTATCAGCCGCGCAGCACCCTCTTCTCAGGGGCTCCATGGTGTCCCTTCCCCCCCCCCCCCCCCTCTCTCTCACTCACTCACTCACTCTCGCTCTCTGGTAGTGTAACTTTTTCTCTCTCTCTCACACACACACACACACACACACACACACACACACTGTTCTTAAAAACACACACTCACGCAGACGATAGCTTCCATCACTGAGCTCCTCACGAGCATCTGTGCCAAACCAACGGTGTGGAGCACAGCCCCGTGAGCAGGTGTATACCGAAAGGCATCATGGATCCTCTATGGCTCACGTATAGCCCGCAGCAGGCCCGTTATTTCCAGACTGCGAGGTGTATAAATAGGTGGCATGGATTAATATGCCTATTTTCATCACCAGCTAAGTTATGTCTGTCTGTCTGCGCGCGCGACCTCCCGCCTCTCTAATGATCGCGGACTGTCTGCTCGCTTGATTATGAAAATAAGCTTATTAATCATAGACATGTATTTTACTTTCCAAAAAGCATCAAGAAAAATAGTTGAGTTTCAGAGATTAGTGAACGCCCACCATACACGGATCATCTGGAGGGCGTTTACATTTTCTATCAACAAAGTAAAAGAGGAGCCATTTGGGGGTCTCGAGAGTTGACCACATTAGAACGAAGTCGTAAATAATAAACTATTTTGACATTTAATCGGGTTATAACCAAAACATACATTATGCAAGAGCTGATCTAAACTGCGCCCCCAGGCACACACAAACACACTTAAACACACACGCGCGCGCGTGCACACTTTTACTACGTTCTCACTCCACTCTAGTTTGGGAATGCCCAACTTGAGAGCAACAAGAAGACTCGCTCTTTCTCCACACTTTACGCAGCGCCTGCAGCCGGATGCAGCGCATTCCAGCTCTCCGCCAGCTCGCGCTCGGACCTTTCCTTTTTGATGGGGAAACACTGAACTCGTGTCTATTTTTTTGGGAGGGAGGAGGTGGGGGTGGGGGGAGACGCATTGAGCGGCACTTTGCGTGAGATAAGGAGACATGTCTTCCGCTCAAGGACTTCTCAATAGCGTCTTCTCTTGCTCTTCTCCTGCCTCCAAAGCCATAACCAAACGGAGGCTACGCCAAACCCGGAGCCTGGACCCGGCTATCATAAGGGACTGTGACACCGGGACCGACGGGGTAAGCGGCGCGCCGTTTACCGGAGTGTCGGCCGCGGACGCAGGTGCGTCTTCGGAGCGCTTGGCCGCCAAATCCACTTTACGCGCCAGGCTCCCGAAACTCAAGCAGCCCATAGCACCGTCCCTCTCCTCTCCCTCCATCCCTCTCGAGGTTTCGCCGTCCTCCAACTTCCACTTCGACTATGACTTTGTGAAGCGCGCCAAAAGGAATACCGCCGGGGATTTACCGTTTCTGGTGAGGGGGCCCGGGGCGACGCCGACCGGGAGCACCGGCACGCTGTTCTCCCCGCGGAGGTGGCTCCAGAGGAAAGCGCAGCCGTCCATCTCTCACGCTTACGTCGTGTGGAAATCAGAGGTAAAACTTGTTGTTTTTGGATTCCAGCGCAGCGCCTGCGTTTCTTCTTCTGTGTTTTTTTTATTTCAGGATGGCACGTGTTGTTTTGCACGTGCAGCTCCAGTGCTGCGCTACATATAATACTGTCATCCGGCAAACAACCACCTGTTCCTTTTTCATCAAATTCATCATTATTGTGGATCCATACTAAAATGCTGTGTCAGTAAAAACAAATAAATACATTGAGAAAAAAAGGAATTTAGATCCAACAAGTCTCCAAGAGCAGAAAAGCTTCCAAGTGTCAAGCGCCACTGTGAATGCCAGCAGAAACATGTGCTGAACATCTCCTTTACTAGCCAGACTCTACAAAATGCTGATTTCTTTTTCCATTGGTGGATAAATGCATCATTGTGCATCTGGAATGTCCACCGGGACCCTGAAGGTGTCTGATGTGGTGGAGAGACGCTGGAGCATCACACTGGAGGATGCATGGCAGCGCTGACCCTCTGCACCTGGAACACGTCCCGTACATCGAGCCACCATGCCCAACTGGAACATGTTGTTGGTTTTGCCCAAGGGCACGAGGGGCAATTCGCATTTTCCTTCTCCTATATACACCTGCATTTATTTCCCTGTGCTTTTTCAGGCCTCACACCCAAAGCACGCACTGGGAAAGCTGAAGCAACTCTTATGGGGATTAGATAAATCCAACACAATCTCCCCTCCTCCGTTGTCAACATTGGGCTGCTCGGGCCTTTGTCTTCATATCGGCTTTAAATCGAGTGTGAATGAGGGGAGGGCTGCGCATGAAATCCTTACCAAAACATACTTGGGAGACTTACTTTTAGCAGGGGGGCTTTATAGGTTGCATAGTTGGCTCCAGTCCACATGCACTGGTGGGAAGTTATGATAATTCCCCCCCCACTTCGCCTTTTTGGGTAGAACCTGCCTTCCACGCCGAGTGTGTGTGTGTGTACGAGCGGCGGCGCGAATGACTTGAGGACACATGGTGCCCGGGACTCGGTTCTCACGACTGCGAGCGGTCCTCGGGGTCGAAACCTCGCGCGGCCCACCGACCAAACAGCCCTCCCATTATTTCCTCTCTTACAAAAGAGATTTTTTGTTGTTGTTGCAGCACACACAGATGTGGAGAAACTCTCACTCAGCAGTTTCCCACCGCTGCAGCACCGTTTTCCATAACCCCCCCCCCCCCACCACCACCACCTCCCACCTCCCTCCTCCATCCTCCCTTCTATGCCACGATACCCAGGATAACATGAGGCCATCCGTTTGGAGTCATTAGTACAATCTGGAGCGGGACGTTATTGCACCTCGGAGTGTTCGTAAAAATACCGAGCCGAGATGTGTTACTGCTCTGCCGGGGACCATCACTCCAGGCGTAAACCTTTTCTTTTGGAGGTGGCAGAATCTGATTTATTTGCAATGCACTTTTTTTCTTTCTTTTTTTTAAGCATGCAAAAACAAGCATTAACGTGTTAAAATTAGGACATGTGCATGATCTTTGGTCTCCTTCCCAGTTTCAACATGGCCGACCCACCGGGGCTGCGCGCGTCTCTCGTGTTGAAACTGCACGTCGACACTTCACATTCCAGTCGGCCGTCGGATGTAAAACGAGCATGATTAAATTACTTTTGTTGTTGCTGCATGGAGCCACACTCCAACGTAAACCAAAAAGTGATCCTCACATAAATGGCCACCAATCGGTATCCGATACGTCTACCATCTATCCGGTATGGCTTTTGAGATTTTTTGAGCGATACAACCAGAACAGACTCAATTTCATTCAAGAAAAACAAAAGAAGAAAAAAGGTTTTGTCTGAACCAACAGGTCTCACATGCATCGCAATCTATATCCAACGTTTTGCTCTGGTTGAGATCCCACAAATGATTTGCATGTGTGTCACTGAGAGAGAGAAAATGTGTGTGTGCGCGTGTGTGCGTGCGTGTGTGTGTGTGTGTGTGTGAACCTGTGCAGACGCGTCTCGTGCTGTATGCCTTTTTAAGGACAGCGAGGCAGCGGCATGAGACAAAGCGGAGACGCGTAACGGTTTACACACACACAGGCACACACATAGGCACACGCACACACACACACACACACATAAGTAAACGGTCCGACAGTTTTATTGACCGTGATTGCCTCTGAGCCATTTTCTTTTTCCACGGTCCTGTTGTGGATGTCGAAAGAAGAATGACGCAAAACAAACTTCAGAAAGTCGGAGCGGCCTCGGCGTTAATGCAGCGTGGAAGGATGTGGGGGGGAGGGGGGGGAGAGAGAGAGAGAGAGAGAGAGAGAGAGAGAGAGAGAGTTGGCCCTCTCTATCAGTATGTTCTTGCACAACGGCGCAAAAAAAAAAAGCCTTTCTCGCTTCCTCGCCGAGGGGCCAAGCAGACGAGGAAGCGGCGCTCGGCTAATTCGATCCCGGGTTGTTTACGGGGCGCCGCAACGTTGACATTGTGCCGTCTATTTTTAGAGCCGCGCTCTCCCTAACGCTTCGGGAAGAAAGGGCCCCAAAAAGTGAAGAAAACCATCTCCGAAGCAGGCCTCCGTTGCCACCGTTCGGAGTCGGAGGAGTAGAGCGATGGAGAGAGAGAGAGAGAGAGAGAGAGAGAGAGAGAGGGCATCATTTGCCTGTCAGTATGAATATCCTCGCGTGGAAACATCCACAATGACACTCGCTGACATGTTGCTGCCATTCTTTGGATTCTCCAGATAGATGCCGCCGTGTTGATTTGCGTTCACGCGTCGTCTCTGAGCCGTTTGCTTTCTTAGGACCCCTTCATGTGTGTGTGTGTGTGTGTGTGTGTTTTTTCCCCTTCTTGGACGTTTGATGCGTTCATGGCGCCCCTGACGATGAACCCGCTCGCCTTTTTCCCCCTCTATACACTGCAAAAATGAAAATCAAAGTAAAATGAAATATCTCAAATTAAGGCAATCTATGCTTGTTTTTTGACCGACAAGATATTTCTTCTTACAAGGCAGTTTTAATGTTGGAGCATTTCACTTGTTTTAAGAAATCTTGGCAAGTCAAATTTTCCTGTTCTGTTGGCAGATATTTTGGCTTATTGCAAGTAATATTCCCTCATTTTATTACTTTTTTTCCTTGTTTTTTTGGGCAGAATTTTTGCAGTGTAGCGCCACCGTGAGGCCAATCACGAGGAAGAGGGTTCAGAGAACGCTCACCTCAAAAGGCGATGGACTACGTGCTCTTTCCCTTTAAAGGGTAGCATTTACTACATTCTGCAGGGTTACCTAAACACAACCAAATTGACTGTTGACAGTTTGTTGGCTGATTGGGAGACAATTCCTGTGTAACATTACTGAGAGATACTGTTCTGGATGAACCCCCCCCCCCCACATGCCATGTGGAATATCTAAAACAAATTACATGTGGGTCTCCAAGATTAGCATCAAAAGCCTCCAATCAGAAAGCAGGAGGAGGGAACGTGGGAGGAACCTCGGGGACGAAAGGTCATCGCGCCCTGGCTGTCGGACGCTCACGGACGATGGGGATTTGATGTTTTCATGGCGGGAAACAAAAGAGTCTCCACATCTGTGCTCTCTGTACCAACCCAAGCCCAGTAGTGAACTGGGAATAGTCCATGGAGCAAACCGATAGGCCTGAACTTGTGAACCTCACAGCTATCCATTCTGCCTTCTCCTCCCCGATTCCCTCCCTCGGCGAGGAGGCCGCGTTGGAGGAGCGAGACCTTGACGGGTTCGACGTCCTCGGAATGCTCTCACCCCCAAAAAATGCAAACAGAGAAATAGAAAAAACCCACGCGATACCTCGGAGGGTTTCGGGCCCAGAGAGTTTGACTTTCTCTCTCAGCTCAAGGAACCAGGAGCACGATGTCATCGCTCGACACACCAACAGCTGTGATGGAGCGCAGGTCGACTCTCGGCTCGCCGCAGCGTGTTTCCCACGTGCAGGGTTCGTACGGTCATGGAAAACCTGGAAAAGTCATGGAATTTCAAAATGGTCATCTCCAGGCCTGGAAAAGTCATGGAAAAAAAAAATCATAAAAGTTTTGGAAAAGTCATGGAAATTTGTTATTTAAGCAGAGTTTGAAATAATTAATATGTTTTTTAAAGAAAGACGCTTGAAATATAAGCCGGCACGCGCTCTCAATACGCAGCATTTTCAGTTTGGTCATGGAAATTTGGTGAAAAATCATGGAAAAGTTATGGAAAAGTCATGGAAATCCACTGGTCAAAGTGTGTAAGAACCCTGCACATGGTTCTGTTCACTGTAGTCTTAAAAGTCACGACCCTTCTTATCTGTGCAGGATTTCAACATCATTCACAAACCACCATTGGACCGCTGCCGCTTGACGTTGCCATAGTTACGGCGTACGTGACCTCTGCAGCAGTGCCTCCCCTGGGAGCGGCGGGTCTGCATGGGGGCTGTAGTTGGATTACGGTGCTTATTAAGTTTAACGGGCCTGGTCGTTAACACGCATACGGCCGACGCAACTATCACGACGCGCTCTCTCTCTCTCGGGCGATCGCTCTCACAACTCTGCGTGATATTCCGCTGAGAAGAACCATATGAAACAACGGGGGGGGTTTGGCCGTGTGGCTTTTTCTTCTCCGCAATATCTCTCGTCTCCTTCGGGATGTTTTTTTTTTTCTTCTTCTTCTTCTTCGCAACGTCGGAGGAGGAGTAGAGCGACAGCACTTTGGAAATGGAGACGGCTGAAAAGTAAACATTAATTTCCGCAGCCAGAATCTCTCTGTCTGGTGCAGATTAAAGCGCTCCTCCGGTGAGAAAGCAGCAGTGTCGAGTTACGTTCAGTGTGTGTGTGTGTGTGTGTGTGTGTGTGTGTGTGTGTGTGTGTGTGTGTGTGTGTGTGTGTGTGTGTGTGTGTGAGAGAATCCGAAAGGCAGTGGGGTAGATGATCTAATTGTACATTTTTCAGTCTCGAAGTCAACAACAAAGGCCATCCCCTTGTGTATCTTTATGTGTGTGTGTGTGTGTGTGTGTGTGTGTGTGTGTGTGTGTGTGTAACTTGACAACTTCACATTTATGCATTTATCTCAATTAGTGTGAACTAGAAACAAAAAGTGGGTTAAATTCCCTCTTGTACATTTAGTAAGAAACAATGAGGGGAAAAAAATAAGAAATGTCATAATCATATTGGATATGATCCTAGGTGCTCTAACGGATGGTTATTACAACCACAGAAGAAGTGGACATAATCACCGTGACGTCACCAGTATTTTTTCGCCATCTTGTTTTAAAGAGGGCGGAGCTAAAATTGCAATAATAATACATATTTTTCTCTGCTGATCTCTAGAGTTTTCCCCCCTATCCACCTCCAAATCTTGTCTCACTAGAGAAAAAGAACCCCAAGAAATAAAAATAAAATGAAAATAATAATAAATAAAAATGTTTAAAAAATCCAGCGTTTTTGTGTTGTGAGACATGCCAGATACCCCACATTAACGTATAGTAGCAAGAAAAAAGTGGAATTTAATAATATGTCCCCATTAAGTGTTTTATATATATAATACTCAAGATTTCCACGCCGCTCCGTCGGGCGTGGATTAATTACTCGGCCATGTGAGCCTCTGACCTCGGTGTCACGCCTCCCTCGGCCTGCTCATTTAGGACTGAATGAAGCGGTTTCATGCTGTATTTACTGAGGATTAAGCAGAATGGTCCCGCTCACACGCTGGATTTATGCTCCTGCCAGAGCTCAGCTTTGAGAGTACCCGCAAATATTTGGAAAAATAGTCTAAATAAAGCTCCTGGAGTCGGCCTAATTGTGCGTTTTTCATCCTTCATTTGTGCGCACGAGAGGCTCCCTCAGTCGGGGTGGTTTAAGGAATTATTTATTTGGAATTCCAGGTCAGAACTTTTCATGTTGAGGCCCCAGGGCTCCTATTGAAAAAAGGGGGTGGCTGCTAACCGAGTACACCCCCTCCCCCCCCCCCCCCTCCCCAACTTCCTCTCCTCTTCACCCACCGAGCCCTTTTTCTTTTTCTTTTCCTGCCTGCTTTTGTATTTTCATCACAGATGTTTTAGTCCTGTCCGTTCTGGACTGTTATTGCCTCACTTTATATTTCATAATCTCTTACTAGGGACTCGCTGAAAATTTTGGCGGTGAAACACAAGACAATCTGGTAGGGGACAAGTGGAAGTGAGGGAGCTAAATAGTGAGGGACTAACGAGGGGATGGGCTGCAGGTGAGAAGGGGGTGAGGACCAGGTGAAGGCAATGAGGGACTAACGAGGTGATCGGAGGCAGGTGAGAAGGGCGTGAGGACCAGGTGAAGGTAATGAGGGACTAACGAGGTGGTCAGAGGCAGGTGAGAAGGACGTGAGGACCAGGTGAAGGTA
The DNA here is from genome assembly GCA_036178185.1 of Liparis tanakae. Classification (NCBI taxonomy): domain Eukaryota; kingdom Metazoa; phylum Chordata; class Actinopteri; order Perciformes; family Liparidae; genus Liparis; species Liparis tanakae. The sequence continues at coordinate 4,056,334 of CM070103.1, read as the reverse complement.
ATGAGGGACTAACGAGGTGAGGCTGACAGGATCTGGAATGACAGGAGAGTTAATTAAACATGGAAGGAGGATGAATTTAACTATGCAGGTGAGGAATTTGTGACACTTTCAAACTGCTGCATACAACTCCCTATTTATTTTTAGGGTTTTGGTAGTTAACTCAATTTCCATCACCAAAAAATAGTCCTCGAGGATGAATCGTCATCTTTTCATGACTTCTTTGTACAAAAGTTGTACTTCAAGAGGGCATTTTGACGTATAAATAATAAATAAACATGCAGGACACTTAAAATAAAGATAAATTAATCGCTTCAGGAGAGCAGGGTCGTCCTTCAATCAGAAAATCTGGGGTTTGATGATGTCATGTAGTGTGAAAGCATCCTTGAGTGGTCAGAAGACTAGAAAAGTGCTTTACAAGTCCATTTACCATTCCTCACTGCCATCTCTTCAAATATGGAGATGGAGGAGGATGAGGAGGAGCAAGGCAGATGGGAAAATAAAAAGACATCCGGACCTCGTTGTGAGGACACACCGAACGTCTTCTCCCCGGCTTCTTATCGTCATAACCGCTGGCTCGGTGACAAAAACGAGGACTCGGTCGGCTGCGTACATCTGCTGCCCGTTTCTTCATAAGGGTCAGGAGGTCAGTTGGGGGGGGGGGGGGTAAGGGTCAGAAGTCGAGGAGAGTGCAGATACACTGTACCGTCTAACGGATGGGTCCGCCGCGTGAACATCTGTTCAGCATAGAAACAAGACAAATGACAGAGTCTTATGAAAGCAACTCCTTGTCAGATACATCATATAATATACGAGTCCAGGCCCCTGAAAAGCAAAGTGATTTAAGGCGGAGGACCTCGCTCACCCCGCTCCATCGAGGGAGCAGAGCAGAGCGAGACAGCAGGCATTTCAGACACAGCCGGAGCTCCGTGGCTATAAATAGAAAAATAGCTCAGCACTCAACACTCAAGTTCCAAGAGGCGAGGCCGGGGAGAGTCATATCGGTTGCAGGTGTGTGTGTGTGTGTGTGTGTGTGTGTGTGTGTGTGTGTGTGTGTGTGTGTGTGTGTGTGTACCTGCAGTTGAAACAGGATGCGTGGTTTAGGTCAGAGGGACCTTCAAAGTGCAAAGTGTGTGATCATTTGCATCCACTTATCAGAGGCCATTGAAAGAGCTGAACGAGAGTTAGTACCAAAATAAAGTTATATCGTCATCTGGTGGACAGAAATATAAAAACACTTCTCCCATCATACGTCCCAAATTATATCACATTGCTATATTATACCCAAACCCCCAAAATATTTTCCAAATAATTGATATGTAAAATATACAAATTAAAAGGCATGGCACTTATTTATTATTAATATTGAAACACAACCACACTCTGATTGCTTGACTCTCCGTCTTTACGTATAATAAGCACATAACAATACATTCTCAATTTAATATACAAGAAGCTGCTATTGCGAATACAATATTTATTTAACTGTAAAATATTGTCACGTCGATTAACAGAAAAATACTGGCACATGTGGCTTATTGATTATTTTTAAGTATTCCTACTGTCATCTATATGTTACCGTAATAATACCCGGAGAAGGTTTGACCATTTTTATCCCAGTTTGCTTACTGTAAACTTATAATAACATTAATATTTATTTTATATAATAATAATAATAACTTTATTTATATAGAATTTTTTTTAAACAAGGTTTACAAAGTGCTCTACAGATAAACAAAGCATAAACACAACTTAAATGGCGGCAAACAAAAAAGACCATACCATAAAAGCATTGAATACAACTAAAACCAAACAAATGGCCAATTAAAAAAAACGAAAAAAAAAAAAAAAAATATATATATATATATATATATATATATATATATATATATATATATATACATATATATATACAATGTACAAAAAAACCACGGTGCTGTATTTTAGTGAATTTGGTGGAAGCCAAGAAAGGGTTTAAAAAACTACATGTAGGAAGTGGTTTTGACCACTAGAGGGAGCCAGTCGGTTGTAAATAAACCCCTTGAATTGAGACCGTTCGACAGTTTCTGGACACAACCACACACACACAAACACACATATATACACACATATACACACACGCACACACACATACACGCACATACGAAATGATGATCAATTACAGTAAAAATGTGGGTGGGCCGCATTGAGGCCCCGTCACAGCTGCGCACATCTGTCCGCCCGGCCTCTCCGTGTCACAAGTATCTTGCAAAAACATCACAATGGCCGATACCAGCTGCAGGCGCAGCGTACCGCACCGCGCCGCGGCCGAATGGAACTGTTTAAAAAGGCATCGGACGGGGAGGAGAAACCCAAACAATCTCATCCCGGGCCCCTGGAATGCGTTCGCTCTAAAAGGATATTTCAACGTGTTGCGGACCGCAAACATTTACACTGCAACCGGACTGGAACTGCAGGGCGCTCCCCCCCCCCGCCCATTAAAAATCCCCCCTCCCTCCTCCATATATACTTTGAGAACATTTAAACCAATAAAAGCGTCTAGTAAATGTTGTTATGATTACACATTTGCAAAAGTATTCTCATAAGACATCTCCAGTGGAGTGGAGTTGTTTGTACTGTCACCAACACCCACATGTCCACACACACACACACACACACACACACACACACACACACACACACACACACACACACACACACACACACACACACACACACACACACACTCTTATTCTCACACTCTCTCACACACACAAACATAACAATGTGTGTTTGTACTGCTTTAGCAGCGAACAGCGTCACTTCCAAGCAGAGATAGAATTCTCTCCTGCAGAGCACCTTCCCAGAATATGAGAGTGTGTGTGTGTGTGTGTGTTAGTGTTAGAGTGTGTCCATACAATATTAGTTTTTTAAAATCAGTAGTCTCCCATATAAATAAAATCAGTTTTGCTGTGCCGTGGAGTTTTGAGTCAAACGTTTTAAGCACCCCATTAAGAGGCTAATAGACACTGATGGCACTTTTCTATCGAAGAAATTAATATTTTTTATATTTACCACATTATTCTACGCGAAAAACACAAAAGAGCATCTTCAGCCTGATGCCAGCTCGAGATGTTTTTTTCCTCTTTTTACCTTTCTGGACACCTGCTGGCGTCTAGGAGGTCTCACCCTGGAGAGAAGGAACTTTCCATCAGCGCGGGAAGTGAAGCGGCTTAGAATTCCAGCGGCGCCTTGTTTGCAATAAACAGAAGAAGAAGAAGAAGTGTGAGGTGGGCATTGAGACTATAGAAAAACAACCTGTGGACCCCCCCCCCCCCCCGCGAGGTGTGTCGGTCTGGTTTCTAACCCCGCCGAGAGCTGCACATTTGACCGTGAGTTGACCTCTGCAGATAGAGGTCGCGCCGCCGCCGCCGCCGCCAGGTTTAAAGGCGAGAGAGCGTGGGAAACAGGAATAAACGTTGCTGGAGGAAAGATAAGAAAAGGGGGAGAGACAAAAGAAAGAGAACGAGAGAGAGGGCAAAGAGGAGAGAGAGAGAGCGAGGGTGCAGTGGAGCGATGGCGTGATAACACACACACACACACACACCTGGGTTTGATTAGCTTGGGCTAGCAGGGAGGCTGTGTGTTAATGGAGATTTAATAGGCCCTGAAATGACTACCGCGGTCATACAGTGTGAGTGTGTGTGTGTGTGTGTGTGTGTGTGCACTCGAATTCTCTATTCCTTCATGCGTACCTGTGTACTCGTGCCTTCTTCGCTTTACGAAGTCGTTAAATCTTTCCACTTGGCTTTTCCCGCTGACAGCCGGCCAGCGGGAGAAGCCAAACTCGCCGGGCAGTCATAACATCATCACAACACAACGGCACAACACAGGCGTTTGGATTTGGTTCATCGGGTCGTCTTTTGCCAGATTTAGTCGGGAATCCACGTTTACTGGAGAGGATGCTGGTGAAGTCGTCTTTTTTTTTTTTTTTATCTGACAATGACGCATAAACAAAAGAAAACCATGTGGCATGAGAGGAGAAGCGGAACAGGTCCCGCGGCGCGTAATGCAACAGCATCCAGCGTCGCCGTGGCAACCGCTCGGCGATGTAAACACCGACCCCCCCCCCCCCCCCCCCCCCGGCTGCACGAGCGGGAACAAAGCGAGAGAGAGGGAGGGAGAGAGAGAGAGAGAGAGAGCATCCTTCTCCGAGTGTAAGCATTCGGGAGATAATTTAGATGTGCTCAAAAGGCTCTGACGCAGTTTCTTGGCAAAGTGGCGATGGAAAAAAAAAGAAAGAGGACGAAATTCATCACCGAATTTTGAGAAATAGAGCAATGAGGATGTTGAGAGGTGCAAATAATATTATTTATCCGTGTTGATTGATGGGAGTGGCACTTCTATTTATATTTCTCAGTAAAATGTTCAGCAATGATTCCTGTGCAAAAAAGTATGATCTCTAAATATCATATATTGCAACTCAATACACGTGCTGATAAAAGAAAAAAGCCCAAATCCTCTTGAGATCATAACTCTTTTTTTTTTTTTACCACTGTGTGACAGGCTTTGGAGAATATTTGGGTAAATGCAAGTGCGGCGCAAAAAATCAAGGCCCAGCGTCAAACTCGATATCGAGAACATTGAGAAATGAATGATTTATGCTGACGGTGCAGAAAAACTCAAAAGACATTAAAACCTCCTCGATGGATGCGCAAGTAGATTGTTTCTGCACGTTGTGGTTTTTCAGAGTTTAGAATCACAGATTTGTTGAATGAAATATTGAAGTGAAGCGGAACTTGATATGCTCGTGTAAATGTGGACGTCTGGCTGCAGCGTTCAAACGGGAACAGAACCAGAGACGCCCGAGGGATTTGCTCCGAAATTCAATTTTGTGACAGATTTTATTTTTCCTAAAGATAAATAAATATGACAAGCCTGGTTGACCTCCAACTGTTTACGTGACTGTCAAATCCTAATCCTAGTTTGGGAATTCCTTTCATTTAGGGATGGATAACTACTCCCTCTGTAAGACACACACACACACACACACACACAAACACTTATTTTACGGTTAAAATGACCTAACGGAGTGAAAACTGCTGCAACCCAGCTTGTGTGTGTGTGTGTGTGTGTGTGTGTGTGTGTGTGTGTGTAGCATGATATGAGGTGGTGGGAGTGTAGGTGGAGCCAACAGGGGAGTCAAGCTTGGATTCCAGCCGCATTCCAGAGATTGAAAAAATAATAAAAGGGATGGGATGGATCCGTCAACTCCCACCTCCTGTCTTCTTTCCACCTCTTTTTTTTCTTTGTCTCATCAGCCCATGCCTCCACACACACACACACACACACACACACACACACACACACACACACAGACACACACACTGAGCCGGCCTGGTGAAGCTCAAGTTAAATCACATGACAATACTATATGGGAAATAAAAGAAATCCTCCAAACATAAAAGCGATGCGTTTGAGGTTGTTTGTTTTAAATTAAGGTTTTGTGGAGATTTTCTGGCAGGTTAACTAACAGGTTGAAGTCAATATTATTCATGTTTCTTATTGTCAATACCTTGAAAAAAACTTAAATAAAAAATATTATTCATGTTTCTTATTGTCAATACATTGAAAAAACCTAAATAAAAAAGATCCCTCTAACAACAAGCATCGTCTGTGTGGCTCCTGCTCCATCGACTCACAGGAGCACGACATGTGTATTCATCCACAGCAAGAAATAGACCCAAAATAATGCTCCACTAACTCCTAATTTGAGGAACATTTGTTCAAGACCAAATAGAAACATGTGAGTTCCTGCAAATGACACATTTTCTAATCCTTGACTTATTCAGTAGGCATGGCAACTGTTTCACCAATGCATTGTTGTCCTGGGTTTTCAATGATTTACTTTTTCTTTTGACAAAGAATAACAGACTTTTAGTAATATGACCATAAATCAGGCGTGTGCTACGTCACGGAGACCTTACTAGAGTCGAGGACTTGTCAGATCAACAGTTTTGTCCCGCGGCCACGCTATCGGCGGAAGGATAAGAGGCCGTCGTTTGTGCACGCGGCATTCCTTCCTCCAAAGCTGACGTGTTTATACCGCACGCTAAATATTTACACCCCGGAAAAAAAAGCGAGAAGGAACCGATGCTGTTGGGTTTGACTGTGATGCGCACCGACCCCCCTGTGCACGCATACGCCGGCGCACTCGTAAAGATAAAAAAAACAAAACAAAACAAAAAACACGTTGGAAAAATCTCGGGAATCCAAAACACACACACACACACTTATAAACACAGTTGACGGGGTACGTCCAAGCAATGTCACTGGTGGTGTTTTTTTGTTATGGCCCTCAAATGAGCTCGTTCTAAAGATGGCGTCTGTCTCCATCACTAGTTGATTTGCTTATTATTACTTATGGCCCTTCTTGGCCAGATGCATGGTTCATTTTTACATTATTTTTATTTATTTTTATTAATTTTGTGTTTACCTATGGCCCTTTCTTGGCCAGATGCATTATTATTTTTGACATTATTTTTATATTTATTTTTATTTATTTTTGTGTTTACTTATGGCCCTTCTTGGCCAGATGCAAGTTTAATTTTTACATAATTTTTTATTTAGTATAATTTAATTTCTTTGTTTACTTACGGCCCTTCTTGGCCAGATGCATTATTATTTTTTACATTATTTGTATTTATTTGTATATATATTCATTTATTTTTATTATGCATTCTTAAGGTTGTATTTATGTAAAGATACCTAAATAAAATATCAAGTATAAAAACATAAAAAAGCAGAGGAGTAATGTAATACTGGTGCACGTTGTCTCCACATGTCCTCCTCGCCTCGAGCCGTTTTGTTTCAACCTCATTTGCATGAAAAAAAAAGAAAAAGAAAGAAGAGGGATGGAGACAAAGTGCTAGCGACGCCGAGCGAAGCTCGTTTGCATGTGAGCGGGCGATTGGCCCCGCCCACAACAGGTCACTGATAATAGGGCAATTTGGTTTTCAATGCACAGAATCCTTTATCAGATTAATTTAGTAAAAACAACAAACTCCCCCCGCTGTACACTCATCCTTTAAAAGTGGACTAAACTTCAGAATGCAACATGCCGGGCGGTCAGCTTCGTCTCAAGGGGAACACACCATGTGACGTCGAAAAGAAGAAAAAAAGAGGAGAATTGACATTCAATCAATCTTGAGGATCTTCGGGGAGGAGGAGGAGGAGGAGGAGGAGGAGGGGGGGATCTAGGACAGTTGCCCGCTTCGGCGCGACTTTAACGCCTGGATGGGCCGACCTCTCGGACTCCGCGGGCCAAGTTCGCGCGAGTTCATGTAAAAAAGCCGTTCATGGGCTCTCACACACTCACACACTCACACACTCTCACACACTCACACACACTCACACTAACTAAACACAGAGGCATCGCCGAGGAGGCCTCGTTCCCACAGCGGTCGCTAATAGATCCCAAACATACTTGATGGCAGATTCATACACACAGAGGCCGGTGTGCACAAACTGACACACACACACACACACAGAGAGAGAGTGTTTGGATATGAAGGTGCAGAGAGAGAGAGAGAGAGAAGGCTGAGTCAGCACACACACACACACACACACACATACGTCACATCACTCAGTGGACATTTTATTCACCCTCAGCTCCAGAAAAGCGTCGGAACACGCAGGAAGGCATTGTTTGTTTCCGTTGGTATCGCACATCAATATCCCAGACAACACGTGACCCCGTACCATCACGTCCGTCTCCCCGTAACCATCCGGACGCTTCTCACCGCGGCGCTATGGCAACAAGTCAAGGCTATTTTCTGCTTTTCCCGCTGCCAGCGAAGGCATCACGCGGCACGCAAAGACAGACGTCTCTGCGACGGCTTCTTTTCCCACGGCCTCTTGACGTTGATTGCTGAATTTATTACATGCCATGTTGTTCCAATAGGTTTGTGTATGGGCCATGCCATGACACTAATATTTGACCACTTGAGATATATACACACACACACACACACACACACACACACACACACACACACATATATATATATATATATATATATATATATATGTATGCACACACACACATATGTGATGGTCTCTGGACCACAGTGGGTTTGCATGTATAATCTGTCAGCGTATGGCTCGCCGACACGTGGGTGCACACACACACACACACACACACACACACACGCACACGGCCACAGAAACACACACGTACTTGTTATTGTGCCGTCCGACACGGCTGGCGAGTGGAGACGCCATGGCAACTGTTGTGGCAGAAAGCATTAAGGAGGCGTGGGAGGTGGAGGACACTGAGTGTGTGTGTGTGTGTGTGTGTGTGTGTGTGTGTGTGTGTGCGTGCATTAAGAGGGAGGTGCTGCAGCTGAAAGACAAGATATCTTCACTTAACTATTAATTAACTTTATTGTATATGCAACAAAGCCGTTCAGTTGCACTTGAGGCAAAAACACACACACAAACATATATATATATATATATATATATATATATATATATATATATATATATATATATATATATATACCTAAATACAATGCACATACGTTGGTGCTGAAGATAAACTGGTTACCTTGATGATCTTTAATACCTGGTTGTTGTTGTTGATGAAGGTAAATAAATATATATATATATATATATATACATATTTATTTATATATATATATATATATATATATATATATTTATTTATATATTTATATATATATTATTTTCGGGCTTTCGAAGCTCGCAGCTTTTTACCCTTGCAGCGAAGTCATGAAATAGTGAAGCTCGCATATAAAATACAGGAAGATGGAAAGAGGGGTGGAAGTGTCAAAGGTCAGATCCCCACACATGCATGCGGACAGCGAGACGGGCGAAGGAGGCCGGACGTAGATGAACACACACACACACACACACACACAAGAAAAGAAATGAAGTACGTTTCTACTGGAACGAGACCAACGGGTCCTTTTTCTGGTTTCCAGTCAACGGGAAGCTTTTCGATCGGCCGACAAACGGCAAACCGACTGCAGGAAGTGACCCAAAAGTATAACAAAAACACACAAAAGCGTTTGTACGAGAGAATGAATGTTGACACATGATAGCAAACGGTCCCTCGTGGCAGGAGAGTGAGCACACAACGACAATAAGAAACTACGGGGAGGGACTTGCCCAGTCTTCCTCAAACCCAATTCCTCATAGATCTATATATACACACACACACACACACACACACACACACACACATATAAATATACTGCCGATTGAGTTGGTTAATTTATACATAATTTTTATTTATTATTATTTATTATTATTTATTTGTGTGTTTACTTATGGCCCTTCTTGGCCAGATGCATGGTTCATTTTTACATAATTGTTATTTATTATTATTTATTTGTGTGTTTACTTATGGCCCTTCTTGGCCAGATGCATGGTTAATTTTTACATAATTGTTATTTATTATTATTTATTTAAAATTATTTTTGTGTTTACTTATGGCCCTTCTTGGCCAGATGCATTATTATTTTTTACATTATTTTTATTTATTTGTATATATATTTATTGAGTTCAATCTACATGTTGTGAGATAATTAAATTCATTTCAGTGCCCAGAGGTTCCTCAAGGGGGAGATTTCTCAAAGCAGATTTCAATAAATTCTTTGGCTTTGATTCGACTCCAGATGATATCGCCGACATTGAGAGACGATTTTGCAGACGCACACAGGAATGACTTAAAATCCCCCAAAAAGAATGTCGGGGAGTAAAGTCCAAATATCGTGTTTTACACAGTGACGTCGTCCGCCTCCCTTTTTCTTCAAATGAAAACCCGATTCTGGGAAAGTGGCTTCTCTTTAAATTGCAACCAGAAAAAGTGAAAAGTGAAGCTCTCTCCACTTTGACATGCAGCGCCAATGCTCTAGTACCCAGAATCCTTCACTCCCCCCTCCCCCGCCCCTCGCCCTCCGTCGATTGGCCCTCAGGACAGCGTATGGAGATTTTAGGACGACCGGGTTGGCCTGTTGATAGAAGCGCCCAGATTGAATCCAGACGCACACTGTCGTCACGTTGTGTGCGTGCGTGTGTCAAGTGTATGTGCGTGTGTGTGTGTGTGTGTGCCGGTGGATGTTGAGTGATCAGTTCCTCTAAAAAAAACATTCCCCCCCCCCCTGCTGCACGACCTCCGTCTCTGGAGGCCGGCTGTGGTCCAGGACCCTTGACAAGACGTCATTCCTTAATATATTTGTTTGCGCGCGTGTGTCTTCTGTATTTACCTCCCAAGTGAAGGAGTGAAGCACCGTCTTTCTCTCTCTCTGTCTTTTACACACACACACACACACACACACACACACACTCACATTCCCTTGTTCTGAGGTCATCCCCTAGAGCTGCTTTGTGCAGCTCCTGCTGTAAATTTGTTTATGTGTGCCCAGTTTTTTAACCGTTCTCCCCCCCCCCCCGTTCTCCCCCATCCCCATCCCCCCCCCCTCTTATTTTCTTTCTCTCGCGCCCATTCTTTGGGGGGGGGGGGGGTGTGTGAAAATCGAGGTCAAAGTTCAACGGATGCAAAGGACAGGAGACGCAAACACAGCGATGCTCTTTTGCCCTTTAAAAAAAAAAAAATGTAATCGGCGGTGCGATTGTCGTCGTTTTGTTTGAGCAGCTGCGTCTGATTACGATCACATATTACATACCTCGCTCGGAAGAAAACTCCGAAAACATCGCATCGTGCCGACATACTTAGTCCGGATTATTGTGGAAGCCGGACTAAAAGACGCAAACGTGCACGTCC
>CM070103.1:3985545-4040545 GCA_036178185.1 Liparis tanakae | reverse complement strand
AATAGTGTACGATATTTTTTAGCGAGCGAGACTCACTGCGATGTAAAGAGGAGCAAATCGCTCCTAACGTAACGCCGTTATCAGAGGAATGTACCCGCGCGGCTGTCGTTTAAGGAATGAGCATCTTTAGTCGGACCCTCCCGGACGGAGGAGGTCGAAACTCGACGGAGGGCGGCGTTTTCTCGCCCCGCGTTGTTTACATCACCTCCGTCTCTCATCGCCGAGCAAGCAGAGACCACTGCCCCCCCCCCCCCCCTCCCCCGTCAGCATGAGCGCAGCTACCTGTTTAGACAAGCACCGAATCCCCCTCCCCCTCCTCCTCTTCTCTCCTCTCCACCGTCTTTGGCTCCGATTGTTCTTCCATTGTTTTCACTAATTCAATCCGAGGCCTTTTGTTCTTACCTGCCGCTGTGTGTGTGTGTGTGTGTGTGTGTCTGTGTGTGTGTGTGTGACCTTGTTCTGTCGCAGTAGGTGTGTTTGTTTTGCTCCCCTGCCACTCCCAGTGCAAACAGCCTCGGCCCGAAAAGAAAACCCACGAAGCCTTTTAGTCACACAGATATTTTTTTGATCTAAAATACGTAAAGTATCGGATGCCTTTGCTCGGCATCTGTAAAGAACGGCTGTGCACATGCATGTGTGTGTGTGTGTGTGGGCAGAGTGCATCAACCGTCCACGCGGCTTCTTAGTCATCAGCACAGCGAGTTTCTTGACGTTTGACCACAAGGTTTCCCGAAGCACACCCTGACCCAGCGGGAGTGGATGTTTAGTCCACAGGAGGACAGTTAGTGGGATGCACACAGATGCCAAATGGTCCAATATGGGGGGGGGGGGGGGGGGGGGGGGGGACTATTTGGTGATGTTCGCAGGGTGTCGTGGACCCCTTGTCACGGCATGCCATGTTTTTTTTTTCTTCTTCTTCTTGTGCCACTTTTCTCTAAGTGGAACTACCGGGTTCCACAGCCGCCACTTCTGGCTCGTCATGACAACGGCGCCCTTCGCTTTGTTTTTTTTTTCTTCTTCTTCTTCTTCTTCTTCTTCCTCCTCTTCTTCTTTCTCTCGATCCCGTCGGTGGTGGGGGGGGGAGGCACTTGTTTTATTATCAACAGCGAAAGAGTGAAAGTCCCGCCCTTCCCCGCGTGCGACTTGTCTTTTTATGGAGATATGAGCCGAGGGGCTGAGCGGAGAGGGGAGCGGAGTGTGTGTGTGTGTGTGTGTGTGGGGGGGGGGGGGGGGGGAGAAAAGTTCTGGCACCGATCTGATCCGCTGTCTTTGCAACAACAACAAAAAAAAAAAGGGGAAGACGGTGCCACCAGAGGCAGCCGTCTGTCTCCGGGCCCCCGGGCAGAACTACGTGACGCTTTAAGGACTCTGATTTACAGCCGGAGCCCCGGCCTCCTCGTTACTTCGCGCGTTACGCTGTTTCTTTTAATGGAGTCGGCCCGCGGGATCAAGAAAAGGTTACAGAGTGTTTCCCCGACTGAACGCCGCGAGGTCTCGGTGTCAAGTTGTTAAGTCGACGCCCCCCCCCCCATCCCACAGTGAAGTGCACGATGCAAAGTGACGTCACAGTTTGTAGAATCAAAGCGGTGCGCTGACCTGGAAGATGGAACTAAATGCCGCTATAGCATAATAAAGGTGTTATAACTATGTCGTGCCGAAACCTCTGCTCTTGAATTTAAATGTGACCTTTCCGTTTTGGAACATGAGTTAGAGCGTTTGTCTCAAAGCTCCCCGACTGTGTGGCGTCCCCAGGAGAGTTCTAGGATAAGGCGGCTGTTAATAAAAGGTATCGACGGGATTTTTTTTTTTTTTTCACCGGTGGAGTCGAGATGAGCGCGGGGGGCGCTGACAGGAACGGTCAAGAGCCCAGATGACGGAAATATCCAAAGTCAGACCAGGAACAACACAGATGGAGCCTGGAATAACACTGCTTTTCTGTCACACACACACACACACACACACACACACACACACGGTTGGTTCACTGGACACACTGTTTACGCCTGCGGCGTGTACGTGCGCTCACGGCCTGGCTGTGCACATATTTGCACGCGGGACAAACCCGTTTTTAATGTGTGTGTCCACGCATTTAAATTAGCCTGTGTGTGTGCGTGTGTGTGTGTGTGTGTGTGTGACACGGGTTCAAGGGGTCCTTTTGACTAAGACCGGATTAGCTGCTCTCAAGGCTGCAGCTGGAATGTGAGGATCAACAAGACTGTTGTGGCAGCGCGCACACACACACACACACGTGCGCCCACACACACACACACACACTCGTGCTGCACTCTATTTAAACTATTCTATTATTTCGTCTCTCGCCCTGACCATTTTCTCAATAGCAGGGGAGCTGAAATCGTCTCGACGTGAAACCGGCGGCTTCGTGTTTTTGTACGTTATACATTCATATCGAGCACGTCGCCGCGGCGACGACACACGACCGCGGGCTCGTCGAAACCGCGCGCCTCAAAAATCCTCACGACAAAAATATGAGTTACACACACGTGTCTGTCGTGAAGCGACCGATGAGGACCTGCAGGTCGGAGGACGACCGGATGAACGACGACTCCAAGGCCAGGAAGTCGGAAGCGTTCGTTTTCAGAGCGCCAGCGTCTCCTATTTTGATATATATATTTTTTAAATTTCAGTTTGAGCATGTGTTGCTGGTTTCCCTCGATGTGGCGTCAGCAGTGTTTATTGTTTACTCCGCACAACAGGTGGAAAACATCTGTGTCCTTCGCCCACAAGATCACCGCGGGGACTGAAACTTGGCGTCTGCAAGTGGAATTGTCTGGAATTGAAGTGAAGCGGGATTTTTTTGAGGTTTTATTTTCTAATGGATTTATATATTTTTAAAAATATTTTTACAAGCCCCGTTATATCTGATAGATTAGGGTTGATTTTTTTTTTATATTTTTGTCCACTGCTTGGGAAAACAGTGACAAGGAGTTCCTTGGAAGAGATGTTTCACGGCCCCTCCGAGGGCTGTCGTCACGTTTCGGCGCTGGGACCCGATTGGATCCCTGCGGTGGGGCGCGGGGATTTGCGGAAACCAGTTTTCCCCAAACGCTCCCGAGTCGTCCGGCCTCCGCTGAACGGGAACGCGGCGAGAGAAAAAAACAAAAAAACTTTGTTTGAGTTCTGATTTCTTCTCGCGCCGCAGTGCCAGAGGGAAGGCGATAAGTAGTTTGCCGTGTTAATCAGCCGCTGTTTAAAGTGCTCTGCGGTCGTTAGTGTATTGTTAACACTTAATTATAGTGTTCTCTACTGGAGCGCACACACACACACACACACACACACACACACACACACACACACACACGTTTCGACTGTTTCAAGAGGCCGGGTGTGTTTGGCAGGTCGGCGGTCAATAATAGACCAGCTAACCCGACTATGACCCGCCATGCACGCACACACACACACACACACACACGCAGTGTCACATCCACCGTGCTGGAGAGAACAAAGCATTGTGGGGCGGCGGCGGCGGCGGGGTGTGGCGCGGATCTCCAGGAAGTCACACTTGGCAACAAAAAAAAACTTCCTGGACTGAAATCGAGGTCGACGGCTTCGTGAGGGGGGGGGGGGGGGGGTCAAACCTCAAACCTGCCCAATCCCCCCCCCCCTCCCACGTGCGCTCAGAGGGAACAATCGCATTTGAAGTTTTCTTTTTAAACGCTGCCATGTGCCCCAGGAAAAAGCGAGCGAGGCGTGGCTCCGCCTCCAGCGGCCCTTTCGCTCATCTTCATCGTCAACATCATGCGGATTCCGAGGAGCGGAGACCAGCAGGTTCTAATCCCTCCCGCTCTTTAACTACCGCACGGGATTAACTCTGGGGAGGGGGACGGGGACGTGAAGGAGGGGGGGCGGGATGGGGGGGGGGGGGGGGGTTGTGTTGCACCCATGTGGAAAATAAAGGGTCTTATGGAGACTTTTGCTCTGATCCCGCTGTGTTAAATGGATATGGTGAAAGAAACACACACACACACACACACACACACACACACACAGGGGAGAGAGAGGGAATGTGCTCTACTCGGCTCATGTTCTGGCCACTGGGGTGAAAAATAAACGTACTATTCCCTAATAGGATCAACGTCTTATCTCGCACTCGCTTACGTTCATGCAAACTGTGTTAAGTCAACATCCTCCAGCTCCTGATCGGTTGTAAGAGGTGTTCATGACAATCGGATAACGAGAAACAGTTGAACTCCTTTGCGGTGGGTGTTGGTAATTAATCTAACCAACGTGTCTCTGGGCCCGCGAGAGGAAACCGGAGCGCTTCGATGTTCTCCGACGCTCCTGAAGCGGCTCGGTGGGACAGCGCTTATCGGAAAAATGGCAGTTTATAACCCCCGCTTCCTCAAAAAGAGACGAGAGAAAAGAGGAGGAAATCATCTTGGGCAAGGAGGAGGAGGAGGAGTCCCAGTCTGTGGTTGCAAAACTGCCCTTTGACTGAAACTTCAACAATGTGTGAAATCGTGAGAAATTCGACACGTTCAGCTGTTTCAGAAACGAGAGACGAATCGCACCCGTTGCGTGGAAATTGGAAATGAATGAGTTCTTTTTTTGCTTTTTTCGGGACATCTTCGAAGACATCTTGGAAACTTTCCTTTGGTCTTTTGGTTGGCTTTGAAGTCACACTTAATACAAAAACTCTCTCTCTCGGCGTCGTCAGGGTGTCACGAGTCTTGTCCGGACTGCAGGAAGTAGAAGCACAAAGCCGCCCGGGTCTCCAGCGCCGGTGTTGTGACTGTTAACGAGTGTCTTTGTACATCATGTTTGACAGGGTCTTAAGGGGGTGGGGGGGGGGGACGGGGGGGGGGCAAATGCACAGGTTTTTTTTGGCACTGAGGCCGGTTCTGATCTCAGAAATCTATTTCACATTCCGGGATCTAATGGAGTGGCATAATATTTCTCTGGGAGGGTTTTTTCTTCTTCTTCTGCAGCCTGTGCACGTGCGTGTGCAAGTGCACGTGTGTGCGTGTGTGTGTGTGTGTGTCTATTTTCTCACGGGTGCTGACCTAGGTTGGATGGGAAAGTAATGCTCACAGGGATACTTACACAGACATTTGGACTGATTGACAGAGAGAGTACTCACACATAAACACACATATATATATATATATAATATGTGATGCAATTAATAATATGTATATATATTATATATTATTTAAAAAAAATATATATATACACACATATATATATGTGTATGTATATTTATATATAATATGTGACGCAATTAATAATATTAATATATATATATATATATATTATTAAAATATATATATATATATATATATATATATTTAGATATATATTTATATATATAATATGTGACGCAATTAATAATAATATATTTATATATATATATATATATATATATATATATATTAATGATGACAATAATCTTGTGGAGGTCAACCCATGGTCTCAAAAGGTCATGATTGTGTTTACATTTACAGTAATTATACACATGCACGAGTGGAGGCTATTGAGGGATGATGTTTGGTGTTTGCTGGTGGATTCCTGCAGGCTGCCTGTGTGCAGGGTGCTGGGATCTGGACGGGGTGGCATGCGTCCTCCCAGGGTGTTATTCCCCGATTGGCCGGAGCTGATAACCAACACCAGATAACCACTTTTCAGGCCTTTCACCAAATAAGTCTGCAATCCCTCCAGCTGAACTCAGCATCTGAATTAAACACCGATAGCCATCATCACTATAAATGGAGAACGAAAGCCCGCTCGTTTCCCCCTCCTCCATCTCCCCAGCTGGAGGTGTCTCCACCTCTGAGGGCCTGAACGTCGGCCTGAACGTCACCGCTCCGTTCTGCTTGGCAAGTGGTTAGGCGACCGCTGAGTTGTGACCTTCATTTTGAGTTTCGAATCACTCCAGAACACAGATGGGAGGCCTGGAGGAACTCACATAAACACACACACACACACACACATGCAGGTCCAGGCTCTGATTACTCAGACCGTCTCCACAGGCTGCCATCGGGCCACAATCAGTTTGGCCTCGGTTCAAGAGAAGCGGGCCGCGCATTTCTTCCCCCGCCACTTATTTATGCCGAAAGCGTACATTATCCCCCCCCAGAGCAGCACGCACACGTATAAGCAATCAGCTAGAGTGCCCTTACTCTCCATTCTGGATTAACAATGATTAACCCGCTTCATTAGCTCAGCTGGCTACAGCCTGGTAGACTTAGAGTTGTATACAGTGGAATAATACGGCTTGATTTGTGTGTGTGTGTGTGTGTGTGTGTGTGCAACGAAACGCCGGAGGACACGTCGGGCCCAGCAGTTGACGCCAACATAGAGCACATTGTGTGGAATTGGGTCTTGTGATCTGTTAGAGGAGAATTATACATTGTGTTTATATGAATGGCGAATTCATTGAAAAAAGCATTCGGAAACAATATTTAGTTTAACTGCTACTTGTTGTCAAATGATGTATTTTTTTTCCCGGCGCGTCCTGCATCCACCTCTTCAGCCGAGGCTCCGTGGCGTCGTCTTGGAGACGGAGGAAGAAAGTGGATGTTTGAAGGTTTCCCAACACGCCCGGGTATAGGCAAACCGACGCTTTGCAAGGCAAAGCAGGGCTGAGGACCAACGACCTGCTGCTCCTCTTCCTCTTCCTCACCTTCCCTGACGGACACCGTGGTGTTTATACAATACCCGACTATACCCCTCCCCCCCCCCCCCCCCGAGTAGTCCGGCGTCGGACCTCGTTAACCGCCGAGGAATAATCCGTCTTTAAAAAAAAAAGTAAAAAAAAAAAAGTTTTGAAGTTGGCCCCGATGCTTTAGATGTGCCTGCCAATGATTAGGGGGGGGGGGAGGGGGGGGGGGGTATCTGGAGCACACACACTCACAATTTGCTCATTATTGTGTCCGAGCCAGGAAGCCCTCATTAAATGCACGCGGGCAGGGGGGGGGGGGGGGGGGGGGGGAATGTGCAGCGAAAGACGACACCGTCATATTTCTGTATTTCCTCATTTTAATGTTATATTCATTTACGATATCATTCGAACTAAAAGTCAAACTGCCCTATAGCTGTGATATAACGTGTCGTACGCGCAAGCGTCAACGCAAAAAAAACATCATCTTCGGGGGGAAAAGATTATATTAATCACCGCTTGTTTGTCAGAGAGTCAGATGCATGCTGGGAAAGACACAACTGACTTCTCTCTCTGCTGATTTTATGCATTCTTATTCCAGTAATCATAATGTAATTTCATGTGAACCATGAATTCCCATACAGCGTGTACCTTGACTCATTATAGCATCAATAATTTTCTTTGACTTGATTAAATATTTATTGTACTGCACGGATGAATAGTTCAAGCGCTGGCTGATGCATTGTGGGTATGACGGCTGCATTTGACACACAGCGAGTCTGAATCTGCCCTTTCCTTTGCATTGGAATGGATGGTATGATAATTGCATTTATACGCACTGCATCTCATTTTACTCACACACACACACACACACACACACACACATTACTCCATCAACATGCCCTCCCATAGCCTCACATGTTAAGCCAATGATAAGCCTGATATCGCTGAATTACCTTCGCATCGGGTAACGTAACCTGTGCGTGGAAAACAGGGATCCATAAAAAATTCGGAGGTTATTTCCCCCTCTGGAGATGTCGGGGGAAAAACCCAAAACAGGTATGTGTGTGTGTGTGTGTGGGGGGGGGCATTAATCATCGCTGGGTGGCAGATACAAATACGCAGATGTACAAACACACACACACACACACACACACACACACTGACAACCGAGGGTGGTCACTAATTACAAGCATGTGTTCCAAGACAGCGAAAGCACATCCATTACACGGACGCATGAAGCTCCGACCTGTAAAATACAAAAGAAGGAGGAGGAGAGAAAAAGTGTCGAAAAAAAATACCGGCGCATTCCTCTGGATCGGCGTTGTGGGACAGAAACTCGTCTCGAGGGCCATTTAAAGCCAGCTGCAACGCGAAAGGGAACGAAAACAACCCCCCCCCCCCCCCCCCCCAAAAAAAAAAAAGGAAAGGAAAAAAAAGAGGGATGTGAAGAATTTGTGGAAACTTCCTTTGGTGTCTGCCCCCCCCCCCCCTTCCTCCCAAGAGAACCTCTTCCTGGGCCTCCGCTACCTTTTCCTCGAATATCACCACACACACACACACACACATCACGTAGTTTATACAAAGGCGTGATTTAACTACGTGTTCTCTACGACCGTAACGCGTACACACACACGCACGCACACACACACACACATCGGTAAATCAGAGACGGCGTCGCGTCCATGCGCCTGTTTCTTCTTCTTCTTCTTCTTCTTCTTCTTCTTCTTCTTCTTCTTCTTCTTCTTCTTCTTCCCTCCCGGTGAAACACGCTACACACCGGGTTATTTCCGCCTCGCCGTTTGTCGTGCGTGCTTTCTGCCGGGGTCGAGACCCATCTTGACCTTCTTCACCCCGCTCTCCTCAAGCCGGCAGATTAAAGGCTCTAAAGAAAGAAGAATCTCCCGTAAAGAGGATTTGCTACATTGTCTAAATGCGCTCTGCTCTACGTGTAGTAGGCGTGTTTCCAACAGCGCTTGAAGGCATCGCGTGTGTCTGCATATATTTATATTCGTTTGAGGACTCATCAGATGACACACACACAAACACCTGTCAATGCAATAATGGCCACTCTGGTATCTACATGGAGTGAGCGTGGTCGCCGTGTTCTTTGCCATGACATCATCACGCGGCGCCGTCAATAAGTCGCGGAGGACCCTGAGGTCAATCACGTTTTCTCTCACTCTTCCCCAAGAGGCTTTGTTCTCCGTCTCCGGGACGCGGTTCACTTCGCATCGAGATGGATTCTCGCGGTGCAGCGCTGCGTCCCAGGTGCGTTACCATGGTAATATTCCTCTCACTTCCTGGCCCTTTTGATTTTTTTTTTAACTGTGTACACCACGTTGTCACGGAAACTGACATATTCCTCTTGCGCCATTGTACCCCCCCCCCCACACACACACACACACCCCGTTGTCTAAAATAGAACAGAAACCACATGCTGCCGTGCCCTGTATGTCCAGGCGGCATTAGTCATCTAACCGCACCAGACCGGTCAACATTCATCTTTCCACTTTTTTTCTTCTTTTTTTTACGCCTGCCAGAAGCAGAAGCGCCGACGACAATCACAACGCCCTGCATCCCATAATAGAAAACACACATGCCGTTCCACCTACACAACATGCGCGGGTAATATTAGCGCCGACCCCCTGCCTTTTTATTGGCCATGTATATAAACATGTAATAACTGCTTTACGACACCTCTCTCCCAGCCGTTTGCCTTTGATGAACTCTATTTGCATTCTTCCACCTCCTGCAAAGCATATTCCTGATTTATGAGAGGTTTATTTCAGCCCCGCGCAAAAATTGCATTAAGCGAAGCGAACTGACCGTAAGTACCATTTGTTAAAGTTGGGATTATCTGATTAGATCTGCTCCGCCGGGCCAGCAAACAACATCTGTGGGGGGTTCGACAGCTCTAATAAATACAGAGGCAAACAAATGATGGCAGTTATGCAAAGGCATAGCAACTGACTGTATTTTGCAGACAAACAGGAGTTGGAGGATCGTGACGGGAGCCGCGTGGCAGATCCGTCTCTATAGAGGCCGTTCAAACAGTGTCACGTCTCGCTAAACGTCCACGTCACCCCGGGGTCACGAGTAATGGATGCTTTGGTTGTACGTTGCACATGTGATCTCATTAACCACGATGGGTTGGAGAATAACATTAGGAGATTGGTCACGACAACGCCATCTCTCATTAACTCCAGCAAAATGAGCTTTCTTTCTTTTTTTATTTGTAGCCGCCTCTCATTATCTCAAGGGTGAGATAACGACCTCCCGATGAGACGGCTGTTATTGGATGTGAGCAGTTTTTTTACAGGGAGGGGGGGGATTAATCTCAAATCGTGCGATTTTTGCTTTATTAGGTGGCGTGATTATGTGAAAAGGAAGGAGGGTATACTCAAAGCTGAAATCTCGTAACTTTCCGATCAATCTCCATCATATTTATTTCAAAAAACGTTCCTTTTTTTCTTTGCTTTCGAAGTTCTCATCCACTCTAATAGCTAATCAATTTCATATGGGGACACGGCGTTTTTAGCAACCTGTGGAAATTTTAGAGGCAGCATTTTAAGACTCAAGATTTGTCTACTTTTAACCCAAAGAAAGTCTGTATTCCACTTCTTGAATGTTATTTGGAAGTGTAAGTACGCTGCAAATAAAGCATTGAATTTAACGTGAACTGGGGGAAAAGTTGAGTCTATAAAAGCCTGTTCCCCCAATGAGTTCTCTGGATTGGGAGTGAGTCAGGAAGTTCATGCATGAGGGTTAAAGGACAGGCTTTTCGATGAAGAGTTGTACCTGATCATCAAATCCAAAGCTCTTGATTTACCCGTCCACCTACAGTCCATTCCTTGGACATGAACCTTCGGTACTGACCGGATACGAGCAGCCAAAGTGAGCTTTGTCTGTAGGCTCAGCCTCAGAGGTAGGATGAGGAGCTCAGACATCGGGAGGAAGACTCTGCTCCTTCGCATCGAAAGGGGTCAGCCGAGGTGGTTCAAGATCCTTTAGAGGGTTTTTTTTCCGGCCACGTCCAATTGGTTAAAGACACCGGATTAGAGCCAGAACACGCCGGAGGGGGGATTATGTATCTCGTCCAGGCCGGAAATGCTTTAGGGTCTGGAATACCCGGGCCTAAGCCTGCCGGCCCCCGCGACCCCGCTCCCTGTAAGACGCTCATAGATGCACGGATTTCCAATTGGCGAAAATACAAAATGTACGTGTGCAACGGAACACGAGTGATCCGCGTCGAGAAGGAAAGCCGCGGGCGTTTCATCGGTTCACACTCCAGAACCGGAGCTCATCCATCCCCGTCAGAACGCCTGCTGGGCAGAAGCAGGGGCCTCCCGTTTCACTTTCCCAACTGTTTGTCTTTGCTTTTGCAGCGTGTGTGTGTGTGTGTGTGTGAGTGCAGGCATGTGTGTGTGTGTGTGTGTGCGCCCCCTCGAGCTTAGTGTGAGGTCAAGCGGCGGGGGGGGGGAAAGGGTTTCCCCTCGCCCAGCGATAAGGAATTACACACAAACAGCTGCGCTGGATGAAATGCTCTATCAGAAAGTGTGTGTGAGTGTGTGTGTGTGTGTGTGGGGGGGGATAACAGGGATTCATTCACACAAACACACACACACACACACACACTCAGGTGTTCTCTCCAAGTTGCCTGTGTCCACACTGAGTGGGGGTCGAACGACAGGAGGGAGGAGAATCCCATTTTTTTTCCATCTTCTTCTAGAATAAACAATAAACAATCAAAGAGGGCGACCTGATGAGATTCTATCGTTTTCCTAAAGATGTTTTCTGCACACCGGAGCGGAGAACGCGGACACAGACACATTAGAGCGCGATACTCGTAAGCCCTCCGTCTGGACGCGGCATTAGATGAACTGAAGTGGTCTGTCCTCTCCCCCCCTCCTCCTCCTCCTCCTCCTCCTCCCCACCCTCTTTCTTAACCCCTCCCTCTCCCTGACCTCTCCTCTCGGTAGACGCAGAGGAATGCATGACCGGAGATTCAGACGACTCAAGTGTTCATCAGAGCCAAAGCTCTCTCTCTCTCTCTTTCTCTCTCTTTCTCTCTCTCTCTCCGTGATGGCGGATTGAAGACGAAGACGAAGATAAACGAGCTCGTCGACTCAGGACGCTTTCTATACGCTCCGGCCTCCCTTTACCCTCGTCTCCTCTTCCTCATATGCATTCTCTACGGCGTCACGTGTGTGGAAAAAGCGCACGGCGAATCCATCAGCGCGAGGCCACTTCATGTCCTCACTTGCTCCTTTTTTTCTTTTCTTCTTCTTCTCCGTCTCTCTCCCTCTCTTTCTCTCAAACTAGTGCAATAACATACACACACTTTGCATTTTGCACATTGTCTATATTTAATTTTATTTATTTACACTGCTGAATATTTGCATATATGTTGTGTGTGTATATACATATTTGCATATATGTTGTGTGTATATATACATATATATTTTATTTTGTATTTAATATTTCACTTGTATACTTTATGCACAGTCACTTTTTCTTTCTTTCTTATATTTATATTTTATTATGTGTTTAGTTTATTGGTGCTACTGTGTCCACAAATTTCCCCTTGGGGATTAATAAAGTATATTTCTATTCTATTTCTATTCTATTCTCCCTCTGTGTACTTCAGCGCTATACGTCGGGCCCATGTTACCCATCGCTTTTCACGTGGGCTCTTTATCTTTTATGTCGTCTAATATAATCTACCCTCACCGTCTATGAGAATCGTATAAAAAAATGGGTTCCTTTTTTTTTTTTTTATTCCTCAAAGAATGCAGAGGTCAAAGGGTCGGCTCAGCTTCACATGCATCGAGTCCGGGGAATCTCAGTGTGCGACTGAAGATTAATGAAAAAAACAAAACGATATTCTGTTTGCAAACAAGACATTTCTCAGGATGGAAAACAGTTGGGAATAGAATACACTCTACTCTATATGTTTTATGTTCGGATAGGCTAACGTGTGTGTGTGTGTGTGTGTGTGTGTGTCCCCCCTTTTTCTCCTCAGGGTGATTTCACCTGGAGCAGCCTGTCGGGGCGGAGCGTACGCCTGGCGCCGGTTGCCATCCAGAGCCTGTCGGAGTTGGAGAGGGCCAGGCTGCAGGAAGTAGCCTACACCCGTTTACACCAGGACTATGACCTGGGGTGTCAGATTACCATGCCAAAAGGTGAGAGTCGCGCCTTTATGCAATCTGCAATGCCGGTTGCTCCCAAACGGCGTTCTTTAGATCGCCTCTGGAGCCGTACGGCGGAGAAGACGCCCCCTAGTGGAAGTTTTGCGGTACTTCCAAGTGAGTCATTTGGAGCCTGTGACCGCACGTCCTCTCGTCGTCCCTCAAGAGGAGTCATGTGTGTGTTTGGGGAAGTCGTGGCGACACACTCGCGGGTCTAGATGTAAACTATACTCCACATTGTGGATTGTGTGCTTCCCGTTACAACCCCCCCCCCCCTCCCCCTAGCGACACGCGACTCCCTTTCCGCTGCAGCCGTCCCCTCCCGCCGCTTGTCAACATCTACACTAATTACCCAATTTGACAAATTAGCACCGAAACCGGATGAGTCGGCGCTTTTGTTTCCCGCCCATGCCGAACGTGTCAATCGGAGGAGTTGGATTGGAATCGGCAGGGACTCTCATGTTCCAACGTCTACTCCCTAGTACGCCCCAAAATACGATGGATCTTTACAAAAATAGCACGCCTTTTGTTTGATTTCTCTTTCCTGGTAAATGTCCATATCTCTGCTCCCAGTTTTGTAAAAGAAATTTAAAAAAAGAAGGGTTTGAGATGACCTCATCGGCCTCATTCTCTCAGACTTTAGAGAGATTGGTCGCCCGTTTTCACAGGTGGAGTTTGAACTTCCCGTTAAATGATGAAACCTGGTGTGGATGAGAGAACCTGCTGGTCATGTGACCACATCCATGTTCTCCTCTCAATTTAGCTCCAAATTAAACCTTTTTGTGGTTATTTGTTTCAACCGCTTTTTGCAAGTATTTTTTTATATAAATATATATTTTCCCCTTGGGGGGGGGGGGGGGGTTTGGATCCAATGATTTTGATCATCTGGCTCAAAAAAGTTGCCTCGTTTTACAACCCAACGCTTGTTTCACGCCCCACGAGACTTTATTAGTCATCGGGTTGCGTTTTACAGACTTTACAGAAAATACTTTGGCTTCAAAGTCCTGTTCTCATAATTGCCAACAAATGAGACCCGACGTTTTATTAAACCAGAACTTCTCTCTTCAGCCCGAGACTCCGTGTGCACGGATGCACATTGTGCACATGTGCAGCATTACCCCCCACACACACACACACACACACACACACACACACACACACACACTGTACACGAGTGCCGTACAGTGCAGCCGGTGGATTAACCAGGTCCTTGCATTCCTGCTGAAGGTTAAACCTCTCCCTCCCGTGATTTAATGCGTACTCGTCTGCGTTGCTTATGAATTCCAGAGCCCCGAACAGCCCCCATGCGCAAAGCTCGGGAAATATTTCAACTCGTGTGTAAGAGTTTCTTGTGCGTGCGCTACTTCAGCGCCGCTAATGTGGGCCTTTTCTTTTTTTTTTTTCCTGGGGCCCTGCTGTTCCTCATATTCATCCCAGTGCCCGCGGGTCATGTTTCTAGTGTTTTCTCCGAAAGGAGGAGAAGCAGATTGATGGAGCCGAGAAAAAAAAGAGAGAGGGATAAAGATGGATGGCGCACCGACGCGGTAAAGACGCAGATCGGGAAGATTTTGGAGGTTCGGGGGGGATTTCCATCGGCTTTTGGGAGCCATTTGTCCCACCCCCCCCCCCAAAAAACAATCCAAACCATTTCCTATCTCTGCTTCTCCTTTCTCTCTCGCGCCGCCTTCCCTCTCCATCACAACATCTGCTTTCTTTCTCGCCACCCCCTCTCCTTCGTCATACACCCTACCATTTTTTTCGTCTTAAAAGGACACGTGCATTTCCTCGCACATCGCCGCGGCGACGATGAATTGATAATCAAAGAACGGCGGCACTTGCTCAACTTGGATCCGTCAGAGCCAGTCGGGACTAACACACACACACACACACACACACACACGTGGGGGGAAACCGAAGCCGCTCGCTGACGTAACCGGGGGCGACCACCGCGGTGTGTTGTTTGGGGCCCGGATGAAATTTCCTGAACGCCTCAAGTCACTTATTTGATGCGGCTGAAAGGAACATCTGGGGGGGGGGGGGGGGGGGGGGGGTCAAACCAAGGTCACGGAAACCCGGGAGACGAAAGCGAGGCACTCCCCCCCCGACAAACGTAAACAAAAACAACAACAACAACTCGACGAAAGAGGGAGCGAAGAAACGGCGTGAATAAAAGCCGCGGAGGGTTTTCACGATTACGACATCCGACAGCTCGGGAGACTTTAGGGTTGCCACGGTTACCAGAGTTTCCCCCGTCAGTCGGCGAGTTCAGGTGACATCCATCATGTCGACAGCTGACAAGCGGCTTCCCTCCTTTCAGAGCGCGGATGTGAAACACACACACACACACACACACACACACACACACACACACACACAAAGGGGGAAAGTCCGTATATTAGCCAGCGTGGATAAACAAACTAAGTGATTTAATAGTTTTTGTTTCTCCTGCCCCGGTTAATAGCGTGCCTGAACCTGTCTTGAGTTCATTGAGACCCCCCCCCCTCCATCCCCCCCCCCTCCCATCTCACCCCCGTGGCTAATTTATGTCCGCATTCCCAACGTAAGCTTATTAGACACAATCGTCGAGATGAGATGCGGCCGATATGGAAAACCGTTTGTCCCCCCCCCCCCGAGGTGATTTACTTTCTTGTTTTTTCTTTCCCGGCGCGCAGATGGACAGAAGAGGAAAAAGTCGCTGAGGAGGAAGTTGGACTCGCTGGCGAAAGAGAAGAGTAAAGACAAAGGTAGGCCGAGTCATTCCAACGCTCTGGGTTTTCCGAACCCTCGGGGGGGGGGGGGGGGTGCCAGGTGAACGGCGAGGTTACAAAAACACGCTTTCTGTTTACCGGGCTTTGCCGGTTTATATTTAGCGTAAGTGGAGGGACTCCTTGTAAGGGGACCGGCTCCGAGGAGCAGCCGCCCCGCTGTAGGGGGCGGGGCTTACTTGGCAGGACGAGAGTATCAGTCAAAGAGGGAGCTGGAAGAAACTTTTATTTGGGCTTTTCTTGTCAAATGAGTGCCGATCCCAGCAACAAATACATCAGCGGGTTATTAAATGTGGACGTTTTTCTTTGGACGTTACGCACTTCTCCGATAAATCGACGAGAAAACGCGTATCGGCCAATCAGAACCGTCGGATTGAACGTACGCGGACGTAGCAGGTCGCCTGGCTCCGCCCCCTTTGGAGCAGGTGGTTCTGATCTACGCGTGGTGGAAGATTGACTCTTACATTTCAACATTCGCCAATAATCCTTGCTGACGCACTAATCTGAGCTGCTGTGACCAGAGCTCAGTCAATCTGTGTTTGCAAATAAGATTTAAAGTATAATCTCAGATTGTAATCGATTGTCAGTCAACGTTAAGATGGACAAATGGGTCTCTTTATACTTTATGTATCGTCATTTTGAAGTTTACCGACTTTCCGCATGCATTTACGACACATCCAAACACACTGCGTGGACATGAAGAAGAAAAACTTCTTAAAAAGAGAAAGAAAGAGAGAGAGAGGGAGAGAGAGAGAGACTGACGCTGTAGGCCTGGACAATGTAGATTTACGAAAATCTGACATGTGGTCTGGCAGTGGATGCACCGCGAAGAGCTTTGCATTACCCTGGAAAAGTACTGTGCGTGATGTGATCCAGATTGTGTACGTGTGTGTGTGTGTGTGTGTGTGTGTGTGTGTGTGTGGGTTACATAAGCCTGTTAACACTTTGAGGCTGCAGAGCAAATTCGTTGTGTCACAGCCTTAGCGGTCATGTTGTTCGTGAGCACAGCCCCCCACTTGTGGTTGTGGAATGCATCTCGCTTTCTCTCACACACACACACACACACACTCTCACACACACACTGTGAACAGCTGGATAGGTTTATTCTCAGCTGCTGGGATTCTGTATAATTTAATATGTATGTGGCCTGCGATGATACAGGACACCGTTCCTCTCTCAAAGCCGATCTTTCCGAGCACTCACACACACGTTTATCCAGTTCATTGCAACGGTTTCGCCAGATTTGGGTTTAAACTCAATCGATAACCCGTCTGTTGCTACTCCGAGCCAAAACTATAAAACGGCATTCTGCTCGAAAAAAAGGAGAAAAGAAAACAAATCAAAAACGAGTGGGAGAGGAGCAAAATAACCGATTTCCATACACGCGTGTTCTAAAAACTGAGTGTTATTTCGGTTAAAAAGGCACTAGAATTAGTGGTCTGTCACGGTCACGCTTTCCAACAGAAGTAATGTGTTTGAATGGACGTGTGTTTGATGGTCCAAAGGCTTCTTTTGGACATATCTAAACTAGAAACTAGTGCAATAACATACACACACTTTGCATTTTGCACATTGTCTATATTTTATTTTATTTTATTTAAAATGCTGAATATTTGCATATATGTTGTGTATATATATATATATATACATATATATTTTATTTTGTATTTTATATTTCACTTGTATAGTTTATGCACAGTCACTTTTTCTTTCTTATATATATATATATATATATATATATATATATATATATATATATATATATATATATATATATATATATTATTGGTGCTACTGTGTCCACAAATTTCCCCTTGGGGATTAATAAAGTATTTTTCTATTCTATTTCTATTCTATTCTTCTAAATAGTCTTTTTTTTCCCTTTTTCTCACTTCAATTTAATGCAGTTATACTTCTTCTTCTTCTTCTTCTTGACCCTAATCCCGTTTTATCCTCTCTCCCTCCCTCCCCCAGAATGCGTCTCTCAAGCCTTCAGCATCGTGCTCTCCCAGGTCATCGCCAATGACAGAACGCACAGGCAGCGTCAGGACGGCTATCGCCAGGACCCGCCGCAGCGCGAGGAGCACAAAGACTCCTCCGACCTCGTCTCCTCCATCCTACAGGTCCGCCGGTTTAATCGTCCTCGCCCCCGGGTTCCACGCTCACGTTGGTTCCAAGCACTTTAAAAAAAAAACAGGACACACATCTCAAACTCTATACAGGGTTCGTACGGTCATTGAAAACCTGGAAAAGTCATGGAATTTTGAAATGGTCATTTCCAGGCCTGGAAAAGTCATGGAAAAAACTTAAATCATAATAGTTTTGGAAAAGTCATGGAAATGTGTTTAAATCCTGTGTTCATTTACGGCGAGTTTGAAATAATTAATATGTTTTTTAAAGAAAGACGCTCAAAATATAAGCCGGCGTACGCTCTCAATACGCAACATGTTCTAAATTGTTCATGTTTTTAACCGAAATTTGAGTTTGGTCATGGACAAGTCATGGAAAAGTCATGGAAATCCATCGGTCAAAATGTGTAAGAACCCCGTCTATAGATTAAGACAGATTACACCGAAAATCGAACTCTCGGATCCTCTGTTTTGCAGTTTGCCACCAAGCGGCCCTCCACGAAGGAGCTATCGAGCAGCAACTCGTCTCTGAGCTCCACGTCGGAGACGGCCAACGAGTCCACGTCGCCCAACACGCCCGAGGCGCCGCCCCGAGCGCGCCGGAGGGTGAGACGAGCGAAACGTGTACTTTTTTTAACCCCCCCCTCCCCCACTCCCCCGTCTGAACGCAAAAAAAAAAACGCCCGATCGCCTCGCAGGGCGCCATGTCGGTGGACTCCATCACCGACCTGGACGACAACCAGTCGCGCCTGCTGGAGGCCCTGCAGCTCTCGCTGCCGCTCGACGCGCCGAACAAGAAGGAGAAGCACCGGGACAAGCGGCTGAGCCTCAACCCCATCTACCGCCAGGTGCCCCGCGTGGTGGACAGCTGCTGTCAGCACATCGAGAAATACGGTGAGCCCCCCCCCCCCCCTCCTGGGGTCAGGAACATATGTCATCTTCCATAGGGGACTACGACGGGTGTTAGAGACAGCTATTGTGTGCTGGTTTTAAGGTTGTTGTTGTCGTCCCCCCCCCCGCCTCTCTCCCTCTTTCTCTACTCAGGTTTGCAGACAGTGGGCATCTTTAGAGTGGGAAGCTCCAAGAAGAGAGTCCGACAGGTGAGGAGCTCATTGGGCTGAATTTCATTTAATAGGACAGATGTGAACCTCATGCTGTGTTGGGCATTCAAGCAACAAAATAAAAAAATAAAATATATATATATATATATATATACATATATATATATATATTTTATTATCTCCCTCACACTTGGAACAACAATATATATATATATATATATATTTTTATTATATATATAATTGTGACGACTCTCGGCGGGCCCGTGATTTTCCCCCCAAAGCACCACGGGTTACCAGACTCACTTGAGATACTGGGCAACATTATTTATCCTCCAGCAGACCGCACAACGGCACCTCTTCTCACTCTCCCCAAACTCCAGCTCTGCTGCACTTTTATAGGTGCAGCGTCGGCTGCTGACTGATTGCCAATCAGCCAGAGCAGCTGAGTGATTAACAACCAGCCAGCAGCCGAGGCCAAATTGGCGACTCCACCCCTACAGCTGCCACAATTATATATATATATATATATATATATATATATATATATATATATATATATATTAGGGCTGTGAAACAATTACAATTTTGTATCTAATTAATCACAGGTTTCTGTGGATTAATCATGATTAATCACACACACACGCTGGCAAGAGTTACGCGACACGTAGAGACAAAATAATGCGTTATTTTTCACAGCCCTAATATATATATATTAGTGCTGTGAAAAATAACGCGTTGTTTTTATAAGTGCTGAGTAGACGACCTCTATATATCCCTGGATATCATTCAAAAGTCAGATCTGAGATTAAGATGCGTACGGTTCAACTGGTTTGAGTCTACCAAGTCACTCGGAGGACCAACAGGAAGTTGGTGTGTGTGCGTGCTGTGTGTGGCGTATGTTTCTGAATCCCCCTTCTCCTCCTCCCTTCCTCCCCTGCCCCCTCTCTTCTTCATGACCCGGCTGCAGCTGCGCGAGGAGTTTGACCGCGGCGTGGACGTCCAGCTGGACGAGGAGTACAGCGTCCACGACGTGGCCGCTCTGCTGAAGGAGTTCCTCCGGGACATGCCCGACCCGCTGCTCACCAAGGAGCTCTACACGGCCTTCATCAACACCACGCGTGAGCGGCATTCTCCCTTTCATATAAATATATATATATATATATATATATATACACACCCTCTGTATTCTCCGTAGTTTTTGTCTTCTCTTCTTCTAACCGATCCATCCTCGTGTGCGTCAGCAGTGCTGGACCCAGACGAGCAGCAGCATGCCACTCAGCTGCTGGTCGACCTGCTCCCAGCATGCAACAGCGACACTCTCCACCGCCTCCTGGAGTTTCTGTCCACCGTTGCTGACCACGCCCACGACAGGCAGGACAAGCACAGAGAGGAGGTGAATAACCCTTTAAATAAATCCAAAAGTTGATATTTTGGATATGTTTTACACAGTGAAAAAAAACAACAGCCTGGGGTCAAATTGACCCTACAGAACACCGATGGGTAAAAGTTGTGTACAAGACACTGAAAACACAACATCATGTGAAGGTTGTGTTTTCCCAGTTGTCCCCAATAAATTAGGAAAAGTCCTGAAATATGAAACAAAAGAAATGATGTCAATCATTTATTTAGAGACGTTAAACATTGAATGGGGTCAAATTGACCCCAAAGGTAACAGGAGGGTTAAAGCGACAGGAAAAAAAAGAGAGAGAGAGAAGGTCTGGGGGTTGGGTGGGGGAGGGAGAGGTGAAGGCCTGACAGGATGGATGGAGGCGGGAGATGGAAGTGGGAACTAGAAGAAAGGGAATGTCTCAGCGGGCCGATCTCGCGTTCACCGTTTGTCTTTTTTGTGTTTTTTTTGTGTTTTTCCGCCCGGCGACAGATCACGGGCAACAAGATGACCTCCCTGAACCTCGCCACCATCTTCGGCCCCAACCTGCTGCACAAGCAGAAGAGCTCGGACAAGGAGTTCAGCGTCCAGAGCTCGGCGCGGGCCGAGGAGAGCACGGCCGTCATCGCCGTGCTGCAGAGGATGATCGCCAGCTACCAAACCCTCTTCATGGTCAGTCCCGTTTCCACAGCAACGGGGTCAATGAAGGAAGAGAGGGAATAGAAAAAGGGCGAGATGACGCACGACGAGGTGTGTTTTCGGTCAGGACTGAATTCTCGTAAGAAGAAAGCAAAAACCCCGGCAATAACGTCGTGGACTTTTTCGTTTGCGATGTTCGACGCTTATTATTTTCAAAATAAAAGCGCAGCAATCCAGGGCTCGAGGAGGTACAAGTTTGCTCAAACGCTGCCGGTTCGAAAACCTTAAACCGTGATGTTTTGTTAGTTCTGCCGTGTAACCGAGGCTCACATTCCTGCAGTAAGCCCACGGAGAGTTATTAACCGCCGCTAGTGAATTGGAACTGACTTCTTCTTGGCGAGTAAAAACATATTTTTAGGAAGCTCAGGTCCTGTGCACGGCATCCGAACGTCGTTTCGTAAACTCGCTGATGGCATCGTGTCCTCGTCATCATTTTAATGAGAAGGAAATGATGGTTATAAGAAGTTGGATTGTTTGTTTGTTTGTCTTTGTATTTTATTCAGTCAATCAAATCAAATACAATACAATATTATCTCATGTAATATACAAAAGAGAAAGACTGAAAAGGTATAGGTAGATGCAAAAAATGCTCATAAATTCCTATTTTACATTGCATACCTGCAAACTGGTCACCTTTTGGCGAAATTCAAGTTTTTATTTTTGCGATGAACATGCGATGTGGTGATCTTAGCAATAAAACATCTTTGATGGGATACGAAGGAACAGAACCATGGAACAGAACCATGGAAAATAATCATGGAACAGAATCATGGAACAGAATCATGGAACAGAACCATGGAACAGAACCATGGAACAGAATCATGGAACAGAATCATGGAACAGACTCAAAGCTCAGCAGAGCACACAAGTTAAAAAAAAGGAAGTTGGTTCATGAATGACTTTAACCATATTATATATGATGATAATATAAAGTTGTTATTACTATTATTAGGGCCCGATCACTGAATTATTCAGAGGATTTTTTGTCTTAAAATGTTTATTATTATTATTTAGCTTTGCAGTCAGAACAATCAAAAGACTAGTTATAAAAGCTTTGAGGTGTCATCAAACACTGGATGTGGTGTGGAGACAACAAAAAAAGCCCCCCCCCCCACACACACACCCACCCCCACCCCCACGTTGTCACCTTTTTCACCCCTCATGAGTTTGCAGGTATGACATTGAAAGCAAAATAAATCTGAAAATTAATATCGGAGAAAAAAAAAGAAGGAACAAATAATATATAAAGGAACACATTTCTAGTATGTTTTATTTACTAGAAATAAAATATCAGCTAATGCAATTTATATCTTTGGGGGGGGGGGGTTACAAAAAGATTGGCGTTTCCTTTTTGGTAAATACCCGTGTTGTAAATGTGTCGGTGTGATCCGGAGCGGGCGTTAGTCGAGCACGAATTAGAGATTCATTTATTCCACTCCAATTGTTTTTGTTAATAGTTCTCGTCTCTTTAGGTTCCTCCTGACCTGCAGAACGAGGTTCTGATGAATCTGGTGGAGACGGATCCAGATGTGGTCGACTACCTCCTGAGAAGAAAAGCCTCACAGTGAGTTCCCCCCCCACACACACAAACACACAAACACACACACACACACACACACACACACACACACACACACACACACACACGCTAGCCTCCTCTCAACTTCTTCTTCCCCATCTCCCCCCCTCCCCCCCGCAGGAGTCCCGACCTGCTGCCGTCGGAGGAGCCCTTCTCCCTGAGCGAGCGGCGCTCCTCCAGCGACTCCAACAAGGCGTCCAGCGGCGAGGTGTCCCCTTACGACAACAACTCCCCGGTGATGAGCGAGCGGCGGGGGGAGCCGGGAAGCCCCGGCAGCGGGCCGCTCTTCCGCGTCCCGGAACAGTTCACTCTGGTGGGGCAGGTGGCTCGCTGGGGGGGGGAGCCCGGGGGCGACGCCTGGGGCAGCAAAGGTGACCATCGGACGCCTCCCACCTCGCCTTTATTTTTTTTGCCGACTGTGCGAAATGAAGCCGACGAAGCTGATTTTTTTTGTGTTGCTCTTCTTCTTTTCGTCAGACGCTATTTCAGAGGAGCACGCCAACATTTGGGGCACGTGGCACACCACGCTGAAGCCGACCCTCAAGGACTACGCGCACACAGGTAAACCAACCTTTTAGAGCTTTTAATAATAATAATAATAATACATAAGATTTATATAGCGCTTTTTATTATTTATAATAATAATTATACATAAGATTTATATAGCGCTTTTTATTATTTATAATAATAATAATAATAATAATAATACATACGATTTATATAGCGCTTTTTATTATTTATAATAATAATAATAATTCATAAGATTTATATAGCGCTTTTCCAGGCTCAAAGACGCTTAAATTAAATTATTAAATTAAACTCTTCAGTTCCGCTTTGAGCTGCGTTATCTTTCCTCCGTGACTGTAAACGATGAGGGTGGTTTCTATGGCAACTGATTCCCACGTGTCATGTGAAGGAAACTTCTGCAGAAATTAATTGTATTCATTGTATTTAGTTTAGTTTTGTTTAGTTTAGTTTTGTGTATCCTCATTTAAGAGGTTTTTGGTTGAAAAAGAAAAAAGCTAAATGTATCACATTTGCACCATCTCTTTGTGTACTTGCCTTAAAATAAAAAAATATATATAAAAAAAATAAAAAATAATAATAATTGTATTCAGCCGAAATCATTCCAAAAAGTTTGTCGGTGTATTCTTTCATGCAACAAGAACATTTAGGAATGCTGTTTTTCTTTATCCTCTCTCTTTATCTTTCCCTTGGAGACACATTAAGTCCTCCCGAAAGGTTGGTCAATCAGAGCACTTCTTTGTAAAAAAAATGTTTCGTCAAGGACAAAGTCGTGACGCATGTTCACCGAACTATAATTAAAAGCGCTGATGTAGCCGATGCTCCGTTTCCAGGTTCCCATGGCAACATGTCAGAGGGAAGCTCCCGCAGCTCGCAGGAAGGACTCGACGGGCTCCATGGCGACGGCCGGCAGCAGGCGATGCCGAAACGGACTCAGACGGCCACCGGCGAGTGCCGGCCCCACCCGCCGGTCACCAGGACGCAGCTCAACGCCAACCTCACGCCGCCGCCGCCGACTCGACAGCACGCGGGGCCACCGGCGGGCGTGCGGACACGCGGCGGCGAGCCCGACTTCGAGCTCACGGCGGGCCGAAGGCCTGCGACGGTGGCTCACTGGGCGCCAGCGACAGCCGCTGCCCGCCCCCTTACGGCACCCACCATCGGCTGGCGAGTTCGCAGAGTTCGCCGCAGCTCGTGGCGGCGGCGGCGGCGGACCCTCCGAGTAACTCGACGACGGCGGTGGCGGCGGAGAGCGAAACGGCGTCGCAGAGCTCCGAGTGGCGGGACTGGCAGAGGGACCGGTGGCAGATCTGGCAGCTGCTGTCCTCGGACAACGCCGACGCTCTGCCGGAGACGCTGGTCTGACGGCACGATCAAAAACGCCCTACAGTGACAATCACCCCCCCCCCCTCTCTCTCTCTCTCTCTCTCTCTCTCTCTCTCTCTCTCTCTCTCTCCTTCATTTCAAGTCCCTCCCAGCCCCGCCTATCCACGTTATTCCATCCCCTCCACGAACCCTTCTCCGTGCTTCGCCTGCATTGCGGCGTTGTTGTTGTTGTTGTTGTTGTTGTTTACGTGTGCAGCTGCTGCCTTATACAGACTTGTACATCCAAGAGCCACTAGTATTTCTTGTTTTAAAATGGATGTCGCTTTTGTGTTTTGCCCATTATGTTTTTGATTTGATGCCCACCACAAATACCTCAACAGACGATCCTCTCCCGACGCGCCCCTCTTTTTCAGTCTTCATATCTCAGTGGAGAACAATAGGAAACCCTTTGTTTCTGTGGTTTGTTATACTTCCAGAACTGTTCAGACACGGACACATTAGTGATTGCTGTAAGTGTTCGTACCCGTATTGCATTTCAGCCACTAAAAAGATCAAATGTTGGATTACTTTACCGTCAGATTACGTATTATGTACATATGCCAATATAACGATATATATGTAAATTGACGTATACAAATTGCCAATCTGCTGAGAGTAAGCTAGCCCTTTAACTGCCAGTCAAAATGAATCGTCTTTAAAATCAAATGTAGAATATTTCATGTATGGCAAAAATGCTTCGACCTAATTATAAAGCACTTGGCTGTAACTTTGCTAAATCCTTCCTCTTGCCAGCTGCCAACAATGTGCCAAAGTCTCGTGTGACATTCGCATTATATACATCTTCAAGAAAGATTAAGCCCAAATAAGCCCACGCAATAAATATCTAAATGTGTTAAACGTCAGGATGTGCAAACAAAGTGTACGAATAAGAAAAAGTGTTCCGGTCCGATGTATGCCAAATAGTACTTCTAAGAAACCCGGGCTGTTGAAAATCCTTTCTGAAAGGAAAGGTGAAGAATTTAGAGAATCAGGTACAAAATGTTTTCATATCGTAAAGATTGTACAAAGCAAAACTCCGTCCACTCGGTTTCACTGAGACTTATTTGAATGTGTCATTACATCTGGTTAGATTGTAATAAAGTATGAACTACAGTCTGGAACTACATTTCCCAGGTTCAGTGTAAAGTAAACACAAACCCGATACAGCGGCGCGATAACAGCACGACGCTCACACCGGCGACTCTCCGACTGACCCGTGTTTATACGCCTCGACAGGAAGTCCCGCCTAAAACAAAAAGGTTTACGGCTATTTATGAGGAATCAAACTCAAAAAGATGAAATGACGCAAAAGGTTTGCTCACTTATTTTCTCTCATTTAAATTCAAGTATTTTGGCTAATTGGAGGGAAAAAAAGAAATAAACTTGAACTTTTTTTTAATCCACCTGACGACCCACCAGTCCAACCACTCTCACATGTCAGTCCAGTGGGTATTTGCTGGCAAATATTTCACATTTTCTCAACGTTACTGTCCGATATTCAAAGCCACGTCAGCATTATGTCGATTTTTCGACATCTTCTTTGTCTTTTTCTACCGCGGTGAGAGACGAGTGCTCGCGGCGCCATCTATTGTCAGACCGTGTGCGTGCTGCTGCTGCTTCACACACACACACACACACACACACACACACACACACACACTTCACCGTCTCCATCCGAAACAATTAGCTCCAGATTATATGCACCTTTTTGTTTTCGTGAAAATCCGTAAACCCTCGTGAGGAAATAAAACTCTCTCTAGGTCTTGCTCTTAAAAGTTGTTTCTCCGTGCGTTGCTCAAGGTTCATATTTTTGTACGTTTTTTTGTATTACTTTCTTTTCTGTTGAGTGTTGTAATATATAAATACAGTATAAGCAATTTCTATTCAAAGAGTGAAAAAAAAGGAAAAAAAAGAGAGAAAATACCGAATGGTCCTCGCTTCGTCTCCCCAAAACCAAGACCATGTGTGTCTTGATGACCTCACTATGAAACTAAGAGAAACTTAGCCCCATGGTGTTCTATTGTGGATATTTTTTTCGGTGGGGTTTACTGGGTCCACGTTGTAATGGAATGTCTGGTAATTGCTTTTGTACCGCGTGTCATCTTCAATATGGTGAAATTAAATATGATACAGTTGACACTGTTGAAGTCAATGCTTTGGTTAAACGACGGCACACACTACACCACGTTATATTGTTATTGTACGGTAGGTGGTATCCAACAAAATCACATCCACACACAACTGAACCGCACACCTCCATTATGTGTGTTAACCCTGATAACGATATTTAACTCGAGGATCCACAGAGCTCCCCTACACACACACACACACACACATTGAGTAATCAGGTTCTACACTACTTTTTCTCTACGTTATGGATTGAAGAAGTATTTTTAATTCCAGCCTCATGAATTTAAAGACTCCCTTCTGTACAGCATGTGTGCCTCTCGTCTCCGTTATTTTGGCCACGTCTGTCTCCGAGGAAAGATCAGAGCGATGCAGAGAGACTGCTGATCGTTAGGAGGGAGGAGGCAGACTAGGAGATAGAGGGCTCCTTAGGATCAGGGACAAAAGCAACGTAAGCCTGATGCGAGTGTGTGTGTGTGTGTGTGATGTAATTCTTGACCCTATAAGACTTGAAGGCGGGGCCTCTGGCTTCAGCTGCAAGTCACTCGACTGGAAGTGACGCAGGCACTTTCACCTTCAGAAATGGACAGTGCACAAAGCCCTTCATAAGAAAAATACACGTCTGGGGTAAAGAATAGTATTGATCGGGAAAATGAGTCATCTCAAGAAAGAAACGAGAGAAAAGAGGCCGAAAAAGTACACGCAGGTCTTGGGCCAAAAGCAAGTCAACTAGTCTCGGACTGGTCCTTTTTAACTTCTGGACAGGAAAGGACATATTTCAACCATAAATCAGATTCCTACTTATAGAGCCTCCTGTGGAATAATGATGTCACAGTCCTGGAGGGACGCTCGGGGAAACTGCAAGCCGAGAACCCTCCTGTAGCTGCGGAGGTGGTCTTGCACAGGATGTGTTGATTTTTTGGCAGCTCACTGGAGTATCTGTTTTCAGTCCTCGAGCATATGTCTTTAATCAAATGTGTGTGGAGTGCTGGAGAGAAGAAAAAAAATTCCAGGAATATTTTAAAGCTCAGATAACATGACGTGTTGAGTGTAACTTCCCATTTATACCACTAGAGGTCAGTAGAGGGCCACGGATATCTTTCTGACGCAGATACGAGGCTTCGAGATCAAGGCCTCATTTTTTCATATCATCACGACTGATTCAAACAAAAGTAGTTATGGAAGCAAATACAGGTAAGTCTTGAACAAAGTTTTCTTTTTTTTTGTTAAAGCAATACGTTTGGAGTTAAAAGGAAAAGAGAATGCGGGACATAAAAAGAGGCAGATTAAAAAGATTGCATGGCTTTTGGTTTCAATTCTTCTCAGCACTGCCTGATAGCGCATTAAATCCCCTTACAGACCCCCCAGAGAAGTGGAATTAGCTGCTAGCAGACCATTAGACACATTGAGAAAGGTAATGGATGAGCCTTTTGGGTGTCGACTCCCTGATGGCGGGCGCACAGGGACTTGAGAGTTTGCGAGACTGGCAGATGGGAGTGAGCTAATAATTGAAATAGAGATGATGTGCACTAGGGGAAGGGGGTTGAGGGGGGATAATGAGAATAAAAAAAAGGCAATTTAGCCGTTCCTCTGCGAGCGGCTTATCAGAGTTCTGATCAGGTGTGGGAAACTTCGGAAAAGTAATTAGAATCGTATCTTGGATGTCACGATGAGATACATGCGGCGCACAGAAAGGACTTTTGAATTAGTTGCATTCTTCTTCCCTTTTTTTCTTCCGTCAGCTACCCATTTCTACCCAAGCCAGAGAGGAACCCCCCCCCACCAGCGTCCATCACTCACAACGCCGATTAAAGCCGTGTGCCGTGTGCCAGTGATGTACGTAAACGAGCATGTCATCTTCTGCTCAAGGAGGTCCTGATGAATTGTGATCAGTGAAAGAGCCGAGGCACTTTGTTTAAGATACTCCGAGTGCGCTTCTTCCTTTTTGTCGGCTTTCTGGACGGGAGCCTGGATTTTAAATAGAATTTTGTGGACCATGACGGCAAAACAAAACCGCCTTATTTAAGCGGCTAATGACTTGGCCCGGAGACGCGTTATCCAGTTGGCCCCGAGCTGAAAAAGGCAATTCGCCAGAAAAAAAAGGTACACGCGCCAAATAGGTATGCATGAACTCATCCACGGAGAGACACTTGCAATTACCAGGACAATAGTTCAGCCCCACTCCTGGAGGGAGTTAGGCGAGCATGTCAGTAAACAAAATGTGCTCTGCTCTTAGTGATAGAGGACTGTGGGTAATAAGACAGTTTGCTTTCATAGTGTAGTTCAGTAGAAATGTTCTCATTGACGATAAAAAACGAAACCATTTTGCAATACTTTTACCTCCCCACGACGTCTTTAACACTGATCGCCAATCCCATCCCATAATACGTGTCAGAAGGTTACTTTAAAGATTGTTTACCTGTGATTTGTTAATAGGCCGCGGGGCAAAAAGGTTGTATGCACTTCAGCTATATGTCTTGATACACACTCAGGTGTCTTGATACACACTCAGTTGTCTTGATACACACTCAGGTGTCTTGATACACACTCAAGTGTCTTGATACACACTCAAGTGTCTTGATACACACTCGGGTGTCTTGATACACACTCGGGTGTCTTGATACACACTCAAGTGTCTTGATACACACTCGGGAGAAATCCACATGCACAACTAGACAAACACCTAATTGGAGCAAAAGTTTGTATTGGGTACCTTCTTATATGCACATTGAAGTGTAACATTTAAGAAAACTGTCATGACCCTGTTGCCTATCAAAATAAAGGTCACTATAGTTGCTTGGGGGTTTAGTTTTTCGACGTGTGTAATAAACAGATGCAATGTCCAGTTTTTAATGTGAAAGGTTATTCATTTCTAAAGTTGTATGTTTTCCAACATGAAGCAAAAGATACGTTCATGTCCAAACCCATGTGTCTTTCCCAAATAAGGAAACAATATCATATTTGTCGCCCTAGTGCGCCTCCTGATTATACCGGCCTCTGTCCTAATTGACAGCGGCCCTCCGCCACCTAGTGGTGGGAGGTCCAACTAAACAAAAACAAACAAAATGTCTCTTACAAAAAGCTTTTAACTTAATGTCATGTACGTCTGATCTATTGTAGATAACATAGTCGCTAAAACAAAGCAAGATACCAAATGGGACCCAAACAATGACCTCATTGGTGGAGTGGCACTAAAACCTAAAATGAATCAAAATATCCCCACTTTCAAATAAAGATGATCTATTGATAACAATCACGTCTTTTTTTCTTTCTTTTTTTTTTACAAATGTTCAGATGAATCAAAATGACAGAAAAACACAAATGGAAAAAACGTAACTATAAAAAAATAACTGTGCTATGACTTAACTCCTACAGGACCTTCATGTGTGGATAAACCTCATAAAGGGGCCAGAATATGCTTTAATGTCCCCAGTGTTTGTATATTCATGCATGTCATTACTGCGGCCATGTGACAGGAGGACAACGTCCACCCAACCACGGTTGACGAGCCCTCAGGAGCGTTCCGGCACGCTGTACTCGTGCACATCGACACCCACACACAGCCGCTCTCATGCAACAGCGCATACTTATGGAAAGTAATTGACCAATCAATTACCCACATGGGCCTTGTTCTATAAAAAGAAAACACTGACGTGTCCACATGTCACTTTGTTGATTGCAGTCCGCCGGATCCCGAAGGAGGTCACGCTTCACGGTCGATGGCGTCGGTCTCGTCATGCAAATGATTCTTTTGCCGTTGATTCTGATCATCGCGTCGCAGGATGCCAAAGAAAAGAAGAAAATGTTGCATAAGTTCCCTCCGGTATACGCCAGTCGGACCAACCTCCCTCAGCGCTTGCAGACTCGTGATTCGAGAGGATTTAATAAATATACAAGGCAATCAGAAAGTTGAAACGGGCCTTCTTTAGTCAACAAACATATTGAGAGTCTGCCATTGGCTGAGCCTCAGTGAGATCTGAGACCACCAATGAAAAGCCCCGAACTGCACAGTCCCAGCCGCTAGTCGACGTAGGCGCGCTACCTCTAGCACAACCTCAGGATGTGGGCGGAGCATCCTGGGAGCCAGATGTGAAGGACATCACACTGCCGGCCTCCACGACTGTAATTTCACTCTGTATCCTGCCAAATCTGCCCGGTGACTCATTCATAAAAGCACTTGAATAAATTATAGTCGCTGAATAAATCACTTGGATTATAAATGACAGAGGAGGAGTTTGCTTCTGGGCGTTTCAAATGAGTCGGTTAAATCTGCGTTAAAAGGTGTAGAGGTGTAAATGAACAGTCTTCATTGATTAACCTGAAATTGCACTTTTACCGGAATCTTCGGCTGTGTTTGCAGGAGAATTTCTAGAAACATTTATTTTTGCTCTGTTGTCAGGCAGATCTTCTGGGTTTTTTTTTTGGAGTCTCCAAAAGGGCTCTTTTGAAAATCTCGTTGAACTGATGTTCCAAGAGGGCTTTTAACGGATCAGCCTCCAGAGCGGTTGCCGAGCTGGTTCGACTCTTCATGGCAACGCGTGTCGACGTTTCACCACCAGGTGGTGCTCATGCTGCGGTGGCTTTGCAGGGAGGCCGGGACGGAGAAGAAAAGGACAGGTCTTCAGTCAAGGAATAAGGTGCTTTAATTAAAGGTGATCAGACCTGACCTTCACAATAAGCATTGTGAGTCAACGGAAACTAAAAAGGGGAAAACACCTCCTGACACATCTTTGCATTTACAAAATCTCCCGGCGCTCTTTTAAAGTCCCTTTGGATGCGTGGATCGACATCCCATCGCCCTCTTTCCCTTCTAATTAATGTGCAATCAGCTCCACGTCTAATTCAGAGTCCATTAGATCGCCGGCTTTGGTACCGGTCTGGACCGGAGATAATACACTGATTGAGGCCGTTATCCTTGTCTCCTCTGTTAGGATCCTTTGCACGCACACATTATTTAAAGTCCGTGCCTAATTACACGTTATGAAAAGACATTAGCGGAAAGCAACTAAAAGCCATGAAGGATTTAATGTCAAGTTTATTAAAAATCTGTTGCCAGTATTTCAGCCGTTTTGTAATAACTGAGTTACGCTGATTGGATCCCCAAAGTTAGATTTCATGATGATTGGACTTCTATATATAGCTCTGTATCTCTGAGATGGATTTTTTTTTACCCATTCCTGATACGATTGGATTTGTTTGAGGAAATAAAAAATAAAAATCCTATTGATTTTGGTTTGCTTTACATGAATGAATCAGCGATGCATTATTCAACGTGGTTTTAACATTATTAGCGAGGGTACTCAAAATACCACAGAGATCAGAAGATGGAGGGTGCAGATTTTTTGAGAGGTTTTCTCATCTGAAAGTTTAGTTTGAGGGAGTTGAATGCCCCGGCGTGTCCGAGTCAGAGAGGAGAGAACAATCGAGGGATGAATAATGCAGGATCCTATGGTTTGGTGAAGGCCCTCTGCACTGGAGATTTTGTGAAATATTGATTCAACGCCGGAAAAGTTTGTTGTTTGAGTGTTTGGCGGGCTTGATGTGGAGAGAGATTTTCCTCTTTTGTATGGCTCCAAAACAGAAGTGGCACATTGGACATGTTGGACTGGAAGTGAGGGGTAGAGCCCAACAAAAATGGTCCGTTGGGTATTCGGTTTAAAGTTTTTGACATTCGGGTATTCACTTTCTTTCTCAACCGCTGTAGACCCACTGTTTGGTTTCTGTCTCAAGTTTCACATACTTGGACAACTCAGACTGGTGCATTGAATTTGATTTACTGCAATATTACGCCACATGGTGATATTATTTGAGGTAGTCAGGTCACAAGGGGTCCTTAACCCTCCTGTTACCTTCACATTTACTAACATATTTCACCCTAAGGGTCAATTTGACCCCAGCAATTAAAACCTCGAGAAAATTATTAGAATTAATATTGTTTCCCAAGTTTAAGTGCCACGTACTTAATGTTTGTTTGTTGACGACCTAAATATCCCTTTAAATCTATAAAAAAGTTGATATTTCTTATATGTTTGACGTGAAAAACGGCCTGGGGTCAAATTGACCCCAAAGAACATCAACGTTAAACATTGAATGGGATCAAATTGACCCTAAAAGTCACAGGAGGGTTAACGTTAAAAAAATAGCTCCATACTAACAGGCGAGATACGAGACTTCAATAGGAAAAGGAGCAACGCATCTTCTTCGAATGTCGTACATCTGCTTTAAAATATGTCACGTAACAGAGAGCTTACGATCCCCGACCTTCCGACATCTCGCAGCTGGGCTTCAGCGGGATGTTGTGCGACCGAACGGCGGCACCGAGACGGCCTCGACCCGCCGAGCATTCCCCATGGGTGAACGCAAACGTCGAGCGGCCCGATTCCCTCCAGGAGGAGCGCGGGAAGTCAAGCTGAAGAGCGGAATGGAAATTACAAATGACAGGGCACGAGTGCAGGGAAAGGAAGAGAGAACTGTGCGAGAGGGGAGGGGGGGGAGCTGTAATTACAGGATATGAGAAGCCGGCTGTCACTTCTGATGCTCTTTGAGCTCGGTGTTACCTCGCTCCTCTATACACCTCCTTCCTCCCTCCTTCATTTTCTTGGTGATGGCACCTTCAACATATGCAGCTGTTATCAGAAAGAGTCCAAAATAGTCATTCCGACTTGTGCTTATCCTCCATTTCTGCACCTTCCCGCCTCCATGTCATCCCATTCCTCCCACTCGCCATATCAGGAATAAATCCAGCATCGCCAAACATTCCCGCACATGGCTGCCGGATTCACCGCCGGCTTTCCAAGGGGGGGAAGTGTCTGCCCTGTTGCTTTTCTTCGGAATGGGAAAGTTACCGACATTTTCATTGTCTCGCAGCCAGACGGCCTGGTGTTTACGAAGCGGGAGGAAATTGCAAAAAAAAAATGTACGTGCCTGTACTGAAAAAAAAAAGTTTGTGAGAAAAGCATTTAACGGATTCGAAAATCGAGCGCAATATAAGCACGCTTCCATTTTTTTACAGCGGGAAATGAGTCTGACAGAAAAAGTGCAGAGATGCCATACGCAGTGGGAATATTCATATTTCATTGCTTTACTGTGCGTCGTTCTTTCTCCACCTATTCCATCTTTGCCATCCTCCACTTTTCCTTCTAATTAAAGTGTCTTCCTCCAGGTTTCTCACTGAAGAGAGGAAAATGATTCCTCATGAATTACTCAACTGCCGGCCAAAGGAAGCCACAGAAGCCTGTAATCTAGAGCGGAGCCTTTTCTGGTTATGGCACGTCTCGCTTTACATGGGCCTTCCCCCTCGGAGACATGATCTGCTACACCATCCTTTGCTTTTATTTTTATCCTCGATAGTGGTAAGCAAAGTTGGTCATTCTCTCTATTCTATACTCTAGATCAGGGGTGGCACACTCATTTTCACCAAGGGCCACATCAGCCTCAAAGGGCCGGTTGTAACCGTAATACTGTATAAACTACTCAAACATATTAATAAATAACTCTCTTTGCATTTGATTATTGTTTATTTTAGTATATAAATATGGTACATAAGAATATCCTCTAATATTATGACATAAATCCATTT
Source organism: Liparis tanakae (assembly GCA_036178185.1). Taxonomy (NCBI): domain Eukaryota; kingdom Metazoa; phylum Chordata; class Actinopteri; order Perciformes; family Liparidae; genus Liparis; species Liparis tanakae. The sequence continues at coordinate 4,006,522 of CM070103.1, read as the reverse complement.
CATTTGAAACCTTCAAAATAAAAGCGCAGGATCTTTGTCTTAAATTTCTTTAAAAAAAAAGGTGATCATGTGTCTTTCAAGCCGCCAGGGGCCACATAAAATGATGTGGAGGGGCGTATTTGGCCCGCGGGCCTTGCGTTTGACACCTGTGCTCTAGATCAACAACTACGTCCCCATGAGATGAACCCAAATTACTTTTGTGATCTTTTTACAAATTGTGCCATCAACAGGTGAAAACCTCTCGGATGAACCTGCAGGACGAGATTTATGTCCAAAAAGGGTTTTGTTTTAAGTTTCACATGAAAATAAGACCGCAATTCCCATGATAGCTCTTCTAATATGCCCGAGGAGTTATACATCTGCACCCAGCTTGTAGTCCAAGGAGGAAGAACAAGGTGTATGAATGAAGAGAGCCTTAAGACAAGGGCAGCTAATGCATGGCTGGAACTACTGCTGTACTACAAATGCCTCAGGATGAATATCTTGACATTAAAATGCTCTGCACAGCACCGTATGAAGGACTAAAGCCACGGCTCTAATGGACATCTGTTTCCTCTGTGTCAATGAGCGAACAGCAGGAGCTGAGGACTCCTCCAGTATGCTTCCACCGAAGCATACGGTGTAAATTCAGATCAAATCACCTTATAGTCTTCATCAAATACATCCCGCGGCTCTGATCTAACATTTTATTTTACTTTCAAAAAGATTCCAACCGCAAACCTTTTCAGGTATTCTCTTGCACAAAAAAAGGCCCGTCTGTCCTTGGATAGATGGCCCTCAAAGAAAGAAATCGGTGGGATGAGTACAAATGCTTGGAAGTCAGGGGTAATAACCCACGCAAATCGTATTCGTCAAGATACAGGGTATAATGTCTGCAGTCATACCTGAAATGCAGCTTATACGGATTTAGTGTTTATAATCATACTTTTTAAATATCCGTTGCCACATTCCTGAGCAAGTTGTTTGAGCAAAGCCGGTTGAGGAATATCATCCGACTGCGTGAAAACCCTGTTTGCAGAAAGCCCATTCAGTGGAGATACTTTTCACCTTACACCAGGTTGCTTTTAGAAAAAAAAACTAGCTTGTAATACCATAAGAGTATTATAAGAACACTACTGCATTATTTATTCCCCTTAGGGATCAAATGAAAAGACGTAAAATCGATGTTAGCTCAAATCCTGCTACTTTACTGTTTCAGGATTTGCCTGAAGTAGTCCAGTTGAAATTCTTCCCGTGTCCTCAGTGAGTGGAAATATCCAGCGTTGGGGCTTTTTTTCGAAACAGGGCGTGTCGACCCACATCTGTGGTCTTTCACCGAGTCAGAAACGACTGCGTCAGCATCCAGGCCTCTCCGGATCGCAGCCGCCTCCTTGTTTACCATGGCCGCGATCACGTGTTGCTATAGCTCTGCAAGCGTCAAACACTCCGTCTGTCAATCGCTGATGGAAATCCAAGGTGATCCTCTGGTCAGAGTTTAAGAGGGCGGAAAACCCACAGATTTCAAGTCACATCTGCCAACAATTTGTGTCTGACAGGTTTTTTTTTTCTTCCCAGGACCTCAGCATGCTGTGTCACTCTGTATCTGTTTGAAGTGCCAAAGAATCTGATACAATCTTCCTGGGCTCCCACACAGGGCGCACTTCCATGCAAATTTGTGTTTTCCTGCAATAGTTCAAGCTTTTATTTACCTAAATGATACGTGCCGAGAGAAACGTTCATGGATAGAATTACAGAAAAGTCTTTTTTTGCTTTCTAGGTCATGAAGTCGACTGTTACGGATCAAAGATAGTTCTGCTTACTTTGAGTTCTGATACAATACACCAGACCATGAGGTGGCTACAGCTATGCTGGCTCAGTGAGGACGTATGCCGACTATGGAGTGATAGTGGCTCATGGGCACATACTTTAAAAACTAAAGTATGGGGCAAATACAATTGGAGGAATCACCAAAGTGCTGAGACTGTACATGACAAGACATTCACCGATCCAACGTGGCGCCATCCTCCTCAGATCCTCGTCATGTCGCAACGTTCAACGTTGACTTGTGTTGATTAAGCCAACATAAGTACGCAAGTTAACTCCGGTAAGTGCCCCCTGAGCCCAGTGGATTAATAAGTGACGCCAAAGGGTCCTGACCAACGGTCCGGAGGTGACGGGATGGGTATTCCCCTCATCACTCTACATGTTCAGACAGAATATTCCTCCTGGAACGTTGTTGAAGATTGTTCGTGAATAGTTAACTCCTTAAGACAGCCAGAGGCTCCTGGAAATCCAGTGGAAAAAGTGACTAACTGTGTGTGTGTGTGTGTGTCTATTTGAGTCTTGCCCAAAGAACCAAAGATCTAAAACCCCATATTATGATCAGTCCCAAAAAAAGGATTATCCTATGTCTTCATGGGCGTGTGTCTGATCACTGAAGGTATAATTAGAAGGTTTTACCTCTCATTCAGACATATCCCCCCTTCATGTTTCACAGATTGTAAGTGTTTGAGGGATAACGCTTCGCATGACATCCTCTGTGCTATCCTCGGGGTCCAATAGGGGAATAAACAGATGTTTTCTGTCTCTCTCCAGACAGATCTGAACATCAGTTGCACATTTACAAAAGTTATGCATTTGCTTCAAACGGGCACGCCTCTCTCACCGGTGGCATGCACACATCTTCATCGGCGGTGGGAACGGCCCATTGCGACGTGGTACCGAGAAACTGCAGCGGGCTTCAACATCTGTCGAAGACATTTCCATATCCGCACCAAATATAAGCTCATTAAATCAACGCTCGCCAGAGGACTTTGAGCTAACTTTGTCCTGGAAGTAATTTTAGGACAAGTTTCAATAAATTGCACTTTGAATGACCCGTTTGAATGTTTTGAGAGATATTCTCAGTATTTCAAAGGATTTGGGATTCAACAGCTTAATGCTTATGGTGGGAACGTCGAGTTCAAGGAAGGCCCGTTCGGATCAGTTCCATTGTAAACATCCTTCAGTTTATGGAGCTTTAAAAGAAAAACATAAAGGGGTTAGCGGGGAAAAGAGGTTTGATGTGTCTCACGCGTTCTCACTATTATAACAGTGTGTGAATAACCTCGGTTCGGCGGTGAGACTTTTTTTTGTGGTTCACTAAAAATAATTGGGTAGGACAAACTTTAGATTAGAGTAGATATTCCTTTATTAGTCCTACAGTGGGGAAATGTCAGGATAACAGCCACGGGTGCACATTAGAGCATTAATACCAATAACAAAATCGAACAAAAACACAATATTAAATACTAATAGTGTATTAAATTACACAGAGGAAACTAAATATATACACAGGGAAGTGACCAACGTCAATTTCCCTCAGGTTTAACAGGCCGAATATGTAATTGCACAGGACCAAAATAGATTAACCAACTCGTGAAGTCCACTGAGTCGGAAAAAAGCAGGTGAGACACCATTCAACCCGACATGATGTTTTCTAGCACAGAAGTGAAGATAGGTGGAGAATAATGTGACAGTGATGCTTGATTTTGATCTCTAAGTGCACAGTTCACACATGAGTAGACGTGGAAGTTAATTTACTCGGAGTGCCTTCTACAGGGAGGAGGGGGGTTGGGGGGGGATGACATTTCTCCGAGGCATCAATGTGAGAAAAGCGAACTCCAATCTCTAACTTATTCATTTTCATACCACCGTGCTCATTCACTGGTTTTCACACTCCCCGAGTGGCGAAAAAAAAAAAAAAAATCCTTTCATTCAACGCCAACTTCTAAACTGCGTTCGCACTTTGGCCGTCAACGGGGCCGACGGCGCTTCGGCTTCTCGCCGATCCGAAGACAGACGGGCAACAAACAGAAATAGGAGCATTGTGCGCCCGCGGAGCGAGACCTTCGAGTTATCGGTTCAATGCCAGCGGCGCCCACCGCATGAAAAGAAGATGAAGAAGAAAAAGTGTTTAAGTTTTCATGTGGCTTTTGAGAGCTTTTCATTCCCTCTCCTAGCGTGTTTCCTCTTTTTTTTCCCCGATTCATCCGACAGACCTTAATGCCTCCTAAGAGCCGCGGGCTGCATTGTTCGGAAGACCTGCTTGAGGAGAGTAAAAATATAGTCCCTTACAGATGTAGAAATACAGTACAGAAATCAGAGAAGCTGAAATATACATGAGGGGAAGTGGACGCTGCGGTCGGCTTTCCATTGGAGAAGCTCTCAACGTCATCTCAATTGGGAATTTAGAGGCGGACGATAAAGCAAATATAGAAATGCTATTTTGTGCCGTGGCAACCGAATTCCTTGTTGTTTTGTTGACCTGCAACAGAGAATAAAATGTTGAATGTCGGGTGTACGGTGGACTAATCAAAGGAAGTAAACCATATGCAGTTAGAATAGAATAGAAATATACTTTATTAATCCCCAAGGGGAAATTTGTCGCATCAATAAACTAAACACACGAGAATAAAATATAAATATAAGAAAGAAACAGTGACTGTGCATAAAGTATACGAAGTGAAATATAAAATACAAAATAAAATATATATATATATATATATATATATATATATATATATATATATATATATATATATATATATATATATGCAAATGCAGCAGTGTAAAATTAAATTTTTTAAAAACCGGTAAAAATAAAAAAGCATTATAGTAAATATAGAAGCTACTCCGGCGTAACTTTGGCTTTCTTTAGTCGTGTCTCCCGAGAACCAGAGCGGCAATCGGTCTGACGCTCTACCCCGCGGAGTCCCGGTTCCCCCCCCCTGCAGCTGGGCCTCCAGCAGCGTGGATGTCGGTGAGTTGGCTCCCGGCGTGGACCCAGCGGGGCGGCGGGAGGAGGAAGAGGAGGAGGAGGAAGAGCTGATGCCGCCTGAACTAATCCTGCAGCTCGCATTCTGAAACCTCCCGAGGACCGACTAACGAGCTCAAAGGAGGAAACGGCTGCTGTCGTTTTAAATAATGAATTGGAAATTCAAAATGGAGAACACAAGTGACCTCCTCGTGCACTACGATGTAAAACACACACACACACACACACACAGGCGCTGCCATGTGTACTGTGCATGCTGCGAGAGTGCAGGTGAGAGGAGATGCAAAATTGAAGACACAAAATGGAAGACAGATGTTGGTTTATGGTGCGAGGTTGGGAGGCTAATAATCCTCCCAGCATGTGTGTCAACAGCACCACACATGTGCAGCACATTCACCCAAAAAAACAGATGACGAAATGGACCAGACCACGAATAACACGATGTACGTGTGGTCAGTTTGTCTTAATAACTGACCACACACACACACAGAAAATTCGTATTACATCCTTTTGCTGTCTCTGTGGGGGCTTGTTCTGTGTTTGACCTTAGAGCCTCTCTCGACCGCCACGGGGAACATTCCTCTCGACGCTGACCTTCTCCTGAGGACCGCATGGCCGGCGTATCCTCAAAACACCCCGGATACGACCCACGGAGATTCGGTTTATTGTTTTGCACAAGAAGAAAATAAAAGGTGAAATAATTCAGAAGATGGTCCAGGTAAACCTTTTATTAAATTTTTTTTATCAAAGAGAGAATGGCTTGTAATCTATCAATTTCATCACCAGATTTGATCTTGATATGCTTATTTTTTAAGATACAGTACAAAAAAATATAACTTTCAGCAATATAAATCCCCAAAATATTATATTATTAGCACAATGTCAGTCAAACTCTACTTTAGATTTCGACTTATATACAAATTAGTTCTTAAATTAATAAGTTATGAATAACTCGCACATCTTATATTGTATATTATGAGCAGTTTGCTTTAGTCTAGGTCGTAATCGTGCTAATTAACCTCAATACACTTTGAACTGTCCTATGGGACCCCCGAGCCATCGACGCTCCGCAGCCGGCGTGCTAATAACCCTCCGCTTTAGAGACGAATCCCAAAGAGGGGCGACCGTTTTAGGAAGCGACGTCGTCAGTTTAACGCCGACGTTCCAGACGGAGACTTCGCCTCCCGGAGGACCGCGGCTGAGCCGGAGACACGTCGACACGCCCGACACTTACGCCGTCGCCTGTCGTCGAGCCGGCGGACGTAGAGCCGCTCGAACGAGCAAATAAAAATGATTTGTGTCGCGTAGTTAAGAAAAAAAATGTTGTGGACATTTGCCTCTTGCATACGAATGATTCTTCCATAAAAAAAAGATGTTTTGCCAGAACTCCACTCGCGGTTTTCTTCATGTTCGGTTTACTTTGTACTTAAAGTTTATGAATAATTACTGGGGAGAAGTCAGATTTGACTTTTTCTAAATGCAAATCAAGTCGGGAGTTTGGAGGGATTTTTCCGAGGCACGAAAACGAGGAAAAGGGGAACAAAGAGCAACAGAGAGCAGAGGAGTCATCCGTTTTATTAATTGTGTTGGTTCTAGCAGTTGCCCTTTAGAAAAGCCAGTGGACTTAATTAAATCACTGTGCAAGCTCCAAGGAGGAAGCAGTAGGTTGTGGCCCTTTAAAAAAAACAGAGCCTTGCAAGTGTTCACTGCCGTATCTAATGAGAGTGAGAGCCACGGGGACGCTCGTAGGTCTTTGAGTGTCCTCCGAGTCCTTCACTTACTATTACAATATCTGGATTTAGTCTGGAGAGAACCAAGAGCACACCGGCGTCTGTGTTCCTGCACATCGGATTTAAAATGTTAAAAACAATTATGAATTTACTTCAGCAGGTTTGTACAATCTGTACACATGCGACATCCTTGACCTTTGACCTCGCATCGGATCAGGAAAAACTCCCAGCTTCCACAGGGAAAAGGAGGAAAGAAACCTTGAGGAGAGCAACGGAGGAGGATCCCTCTCCCCGGATGGACAGAAGCAAAATATGTCATGTGACCAAGGATGAATCCGCAACACGTGGTGAACAAACACAACCGGGGCCGACTAGGGGCCCTTGAAACCCTCTGGGCCCTTCACAATAAAAGCATTAATTTTCCAGGTTAGCTCGCTCGCTCTAAGACTACAGTCGGCCTCCCAGGGTTGAGGGAGTCGGGCATTAGAAGCGAACCGGGCACGCTGGAGTAAAAGCAGCCATGACATGTTCGCCCCCCCCACCCCTGCACGTGTTTTTCCGAAGACCCCGAAGCGTCGCCCGAAGACTCGGCGAGGAGGCGGACGCACGCGGAGTAATACGGCATGTGGTAAAGCCGCATGAGGGCCGGGCATCGGGACAGGCAGAGCGCAAGTGCCAACTTCTTTCTGCGGTTGATGCATTGGAGCCGACGCCAGGGAAGGAAAATGCAGCGGTACACGGAGAAGCGATTCCCTATATCCGGGACACGGAGGGGTCAGGGCGTAATACATAAAGGCCCCTTTTTTTATTTATTTTCATACGGTTGGAAGAGCCGGGGCGGACGCAATGCGTATAATATAATATAATAACTGGATCAAGGTGCTCTTTGATGACATGTCATCACAAACTTAGCCTCAACCAGCGCCACGGGACACGTTTCTATCGGCACCAGATTTACCAAAATCGGATGAAAAACAACATGGCCGACACCTGTGTTATTTTCTAAACCGCCTGAAAGCATTTTGACTTCTTTTTAACAAATTTATCCCTTTTTGTTTATGGTCTTGGAGTTTGAAAAGGAAAAGGAGTAAAAATGTGCAATCTCTTTGTGAAAACCTTCAAGGCTTTCAGGGTTATTACTAAATATCATGGCACTGCGTTCATACGTTTCATCGTAATAGAATAAACGTAGACATGTTGCACTAATGGGAGCAAATAGGTCACCGATGGACCACAGGCAACGCAGCCATTTAGATATCTGGGCTTTATCCCCATTTCCCCTTTGCTATGAAAATGTACTTATTAGGATAACGAGTCCCGGAGGACATCGCGACTTCTGTGCTTTGCGTCATCAGCTACCGCACAGAGAGGAAACGGGGGGAGTTTATTTGTCCGTCTGCCTCTGTTCAAACATCAGATTTTTTTTAAAGCATCGCTTTCTTTATTCCCACAACCCGAAAACACGGCGTGTGAAATATTCGTGCCATCCTTCCGTATTTAAATGCATGTGACGATACCTAAGTGTGTATTCTCCTCGCGCCCCGAAGACATCAGAAGGAACATCTGTCGGCGGCGAGGCCTCCATTCCTTTTCACGTTGGCTGCAAGGAAGTTGAACAATAAACATTATTATTAAAAGTCATAAAAGTGATAACGGGGGGGGACGGGGGGGGGGGGGGGGGGGGGACACCTGTCACCATCACGTTCTCCCCGTCCGGCTATAATAGAGCTCTAAAGCTGTGAAGGGCGATGTTTGTTTTTTTTCCGAGGCAGGGGAGGCGGTGAGGTCGTCCGTTTGGCGTCCCAAACATCGTCGATGCCGTGTTCGGTGCTCTCCTCCGGTACAGATGGGCTAAGTGGGTCAACAGACGGCGGGGGGGTGGGGGGTGGGGGGTGTCAGTGATTCTGTGGAGATTCGCCGGGGACCATGAAGCTGCTGACGCTCGCTTATAAAGCAGCCTCGACCCATTTGTTTCACTTTGAAACTGTGGACATGGTACAACGTGTGTGTGTGTGTGTTTGTGTGTGTAGGTATGTGTGTGTGTGTGTGTGTGTGTGTGTCAGCACCGAAATTAATGAAAAAAAGTCCACATTAAGTTGGGGGAAATCTCCACGTTTCAAGGTCTTATTTGCCATTTGTGCCTAAACCAACAATCCGGAGCTGTCGGAGATCCACTACAGGGGTTTAGAAATAACACGATAACAAGAAAGAAAAAATACAAAATATATCAAAGAAAACGCTATACAGAAGGTGGTAATGTGTACAAGAACAAGAAAGGTGCTAGTATGTACAGTTTTGGATACAGTTTTAAATTACAGATAGTAATAATAAGTCATATTTTAGAGTGCATCTTAACTCGTAGGTCACCTGGGTGTATTTTAAAAAAACATCTTGTTGATGTTCACATGGATATTCGTCAAAGGTGTTTTTTCTTCACCATTCCAAATCAGATGGATGTGTGATAAAAGTTTAAACTCCCACACGCCCACTCGCCTCTCGGTAGAAGTGATGTCTATGTGTCTTTTTGTGATGTGTTCCAAAGAAAACATGAAAGCAATAAAAGAAAGTCCCCGAGAGGTTGGCGTGGAACACATTAGGACTGATCCCCGAGCTCCGGGGAGGAGGAGAGAGACAGCTGCAACCCCCGTAAACACAAAAGCAGCACGGGCTTTGAAGAATGTCTTTGAACGTCTCACGAAACCAACACTGCACATCGTCCCGTCCGACAAGGAGGGCGTTTCTGCAGGTTGTCCAAAAACAAAAAAAACAATGGATGCAACCCAACCAAGATGAGACCCAAACCAAACCCCTTCTCCTGGGTGGCTTGTAAAGTTATCCTCCCACACATCCCGAGATGATCTCCCCACATGCCCATGTTGGCACGAGGGACACAGACATGAATATCTGCTCCACATCCTCTGTAATCTTCACGGAGTATGAATAAATCCTCTCGTTCAATATTCCCACACACACACACATGCCAAACCAGCTCTCCTCAGCAGGTCTTATGCTCCCTGGTGGATCTTGGACTGAGCTGCTGATCATGTTGTTCGGGACTGTAGGAACAGCTTAGGTCATCCAAATCCTAACTATTGTCAGCAGGGGGGGGCTTCAAATTGCTTTCCTTACTCCCCCCCCCCCTGTGGGTAAGTGGGTTAATCTGTGCGATACGAATTCCTCCTGCCGACACGTTTGTGCAAAAGAGAAAAGAAAAGGATGCTTCGCGAATTCGAGTCGAATCAAAATCTTCCTGCAGCGCGCTGACCCCGTCTCGTCGGAGCGAGCAGCTTGCGAGACGAAAATACATATATTTTCCTGTCAGAGACTTGAGACGAGTGTTTTGAAAGTTCTGTGTTCTCTCCATCTTTCGCTGGAGCTACTGAAATAACCCAGAGTGTGATAGTCTGAGACACCTGTCAGTCAATGTGTCCACCCACCTCTTCCACTAGAGGTGTGGGTTATGTTTGCTCTGAGTTTTGTCTTTCAGGTGGGGGGGGGGGGGGGGGACACGGCTGGTAATAGACAAGCCGGCACTGACCACAGCGGAGACTAAATAGACGGGGGAAAGAGAGCAGGGTGCAAACAATGAGGGCGGGGCTTGCAATCACACAGGTGGGCGGAGTCTGAAACGGGAGACCAGCGGCGTTTCTCAATTCAAAGAACACAAGTACTGACTTCGGAGGACGGTCTTTCTGCGATTGGAACAGCTGCTGACTCGATGATGTCACCACATCAGCTGTTCTTGCTCCTGAGTTTACTGTAATTATTCACCGTCAAAAAAAAATGTCAGTCAAATAAACAAAACATCGTAAAATGACATTCCGTGACTCAACAACTGTAGTATTTATAAAAAGTCATCCGTCGGTTGTTTATTTTCTCCTCCGCTACTGTTTCCGGTTGCTGGTGAAATGCATTCTGGGATATATGCTGGCCAGAGTACGCACAAGTCTCCTCTGATGCATCCTGGGTAAAGTGGGAGGATCTGTTCCAAAGGCACATTCCCCTCTGAAGCAAATCCTGCAAGAAGCTGAAGTGCATCGCCACCCGATGTCCTGACTGCAACTTTAAGGACGTTTTTTTACTTGTTGGCTAAACTCCTTTTTTTAACTGTTCTTGAACAATTTAGGTAGAACTTTAGCTTTTCCTTGAGGCAAGCTTGTGCGATAGTTTAACGAACGGCATTGCCAATTGCTCTAACAGGTTGGCGCAGACTGACACACATCTCTTGTTGCCAAAGAGTCGTGTTACATAACGACATCATCAGCCAACAGAGAGCTTAGCTTCGTCTCAAATATCATTAAAACAAACTCTCCTCAAATATGTTCAATCGTCTGCTGTGTTAAGCTTCGGCGTTCCACATTGGCGTCCACGTTAATTAAAATACTTTTGCTACTCAAGCGTCATTGATGATTTGCAAAGGTTCAATTTCCCGACTGATCAGATTAAAGCACCAGCTCTCAGTTAATTAAAGAATATGTTGTTTTTTTTAAATCACAGTTTTAGCCGAACATTTTCAAAGTGAAACTGTGGACTTTAAAACATGCCCTGAACCTGAACCCGCTGCTCTGTGCTTCTATTACCTTGGCTAACGACCACTAAAAGTACAAAAAATTAAACTTAAAGCTGAAAAAATGGCAAACATAAAAATAAATAATGGAGGCGTTTCGCTTGATACACGCAGTGTACCGTTGTGTGTTCGTCTAATTGAGGCAATGTGAACGTGTCTGCAGTTTGAGACTTTCATTATCTTTTTTTTTTTTTTTTGGGGGGGGGGGGGTACCTCTCGGTCCATCGACTTAATTGAGAAGTGAAGTTGGAGCCAACTGTTTTTTGGGGATAATAGACTCATGCCTCCAAAGGAGATAACTTTTTACAATTTAACACATGGAGACATGTTTAGTTTTCTCTCTCTCTTTCTTCTTCTTTTCAGGACGGGATCCCATGGAGGTGTGATGGGCGAGCAAAGGATGGGGGGGGGGGGGGGTCCACCTGCTCGGGATCAAACTCGCCCGAAGGGTACGGCGAGGAGGCTCTCACGTCGCGGGAGCACGTGCTTCCCGCGACCGCCGGACTTGAGCTCACTCGCGGCGTTGGTTTCCTAAGCCCCGCTTCACGCTCGACTGAGCCTGAACACACGACAAGTGAAACCCCGAAGGCGTGCGGGGGGGACGGGGGACAGGGGGGGGGGGGGGGGGGGCTGAACAGGAGCAGGAAGAGGAGGAGGAGGAGGAGGAGGAGGGGAGATGCAAGAAAAGAGGCAAAGTGTTTTGATGCCGCGCTGCGTGGATGCAGGAGTCCTCTCTCACCTTGATTCCCCATCTCTCTGACTCTCTCTCTCTCTCTCTCTCTACTCAAGGTTATTCACTCTTGTTTTCCCAGATTGGAATCACGGCACACGCTTCTCCTCTCCGCTGTCGGAGGACCATGTGAGCCCTCTTGAACGTAAGTGCCTCCCTTTGTCGCTTAATTCACTTTGGCCGGGGAGCGCTCCTTTGGAGGCTTTCGGGGTCCATTCACTCTCTTTCTTCTCCTCGCACACGCACAATGGGATGTAATACATCGGGGGGGGCGTGGGGCGGGAAGGGGGTGTTTTTCGGGGAGGGGAGCTTGATTGCTCCATGTGGTTTAAAGCGTGGGGGGAGTCGGGCGCACGTGTCTCCGCCGCTGTCATTGTCTCGGCGCGGCTCTCGCACATTCTTTGTCTCCAGATTCAGAGGTCTGCGAGAAGAAATGCATCGGGGGGGGGGGGGGGGGGGGGGGGGGGGGCACAACAACTAACATTTCTCTCACATTTCTCTTAAAAAAAACAGAAAAAAACATGAAATACCTGTAAAGTACGGACTTTAATTGGCTTACCCATCCGACTGTGAGACCCGTCGGGTCTGTGTTGTGTGTTGTGTTTATGTTTCCCTGCTAGCTTGTTAGCTGTAGGCTACGCTGCATGTGCCATTGGTTTTTACCAACACAGTATCCACTGATCTCCTTCTACACGAGCCAAGAGACAAATTCTCCACCGGATTATGGAAGCCCTTGTTCCACATTTGTACCCGAAATACTTCAGTTGTCAGTATTTTAGGCCTCGTGCGTTAAATGATAAGGATGCATCTTACGGTTCAGTCAAGAGAGACTACAAGATACATACAAGATACATACAAGATGCAAGATACATGCACTTTAATGCAAGTCTTCATCTCTGGAGATATCAGGACAGACGTTTTATTCTTCACAGCTCTAAACGCTGACAATGCGTACAATAAGTAAGTATTTCAATGCACGAGCACACTCATAAAGCGCACTTCTTTAAGAGCAACAACTTGGATAGGGCTGTGATGCGTGATGAAGACTCTTCCTTGGAGTTCCTCTCTATGCTTTGCACTGCTGGATTTGAACGCAAATATATTCTCAGCCTCTGCAAAGATGAAACAAAAAAAAAAAAAATATATATATATATATATATATGCTAACTTATGATAAGTAGTAGAAATTCCTTCAGGTCTGCATGAACGTCTGTGAGTTTTTAGCATTAAACGCACTCCCACGGCTCGCTGCAGAGAAATGTGTCTGACGTGAACCGAAGTTGACGTGACCGATTAATAATACAACTAGTATATACACTATCAATTATAGACGCGTTATCTAAGCTGCATGCTGACCGTGGAGGTTTATGGCGAACACGCGTGTTTACCTACACACCGTATTCGTGACTACATGCCCACTGTGGGCCTATTTCCGGACCGCAGCGACTGCATGTTCTCTTTGGTTTGTCAAAGGTCGGCACACACACACACACACACACACGGCTCTAAATATTGATTTATTTATTGTTTTATCGGAATGTCTATTACCCCCCCCCCCCCAGAAACTCAGAAATACAACCCTACATGTCAAACTGAGAACAATGCATGGCTTTCAATTTAAAAAAAAACTTAAAAAGAAAGGTGAATTTTTTCATCACCTCCAGTGAGTTTGACGTACTTTTGAAGTTTTTACTTGATGACGTTTTCAGGGGTCGTTGTTTTGCGGGAGTTTTCACGAGAGATGAAAAAAAGGCAATGTTTTGATCGCATAAGTTAAAAAGTATTAAACCGAATCGCATGCAATTTGGTGGGATGATTGGTTATTATCCGGGGACCATTTGATTCGATTTTGGGATCGATCGGGCCAAAGGTCAAGGTCATGGAAAGGTCAAAATCTTCTTTTTACCATAGCGCTTTATATCAATTTATATCCAATTTTATATCCAATTTATTATCAATTTATATCCAATTGGCATGCAACTAATGCCCAAATTTTCATAATTGTGTCCAATCTTGTGATATGCGAAGGTATGCGCTCTCCCTAGTGCCCGTTCCAGTTCCCTCCTGTTACTGCAGCGATCATGGACCTAGTCGCAGGACACAACAGCCGCTCCGTTCCCCCCCATTAAGGATTCCACACACTCCGCTCCCTTATCGGGGCTGACATGTGGAGAGGGAGATGCCGCTGAATGCAGCAGGATGTGACAGTTAGATACCTGGAGCCACGGGCGCTGAGCTCGGATGAAGTGAAACCGCTTGATGGAGGGTTCTGAGAGCCGGAGCGTGCACAAGAGTTCCTAGTAGTTCCTAGTGGAAGGTGTTAGGGGGAGGAAAAATATCCGGATAGGGAATTAAGAGCCTCATTTGAACAGTATTGTTGGTTTAACGGCTGCTGCTAATTGTTTCTTTATTCCTGCTCGTTTCATTTTGTTCTTCTTCCTCTCCAGAACAAACAAAACGATAGATTTTCAAACCGCTCTCTTATTTTGAAAAGGGACAGTCGATTTGAATATTTCACGACATAAATCGACCGTATCCATCTTTCGTGCTCGCTATTTCCACGATGTATTTTTACTCCCCTCTTTGCCACATATTTGGAACCCGGCAGCGTGGAGGAGGCCCTGCCATCAGCGACGGCCAGCGCGTCCAATGTTTCTTTGTGCCCGGCCAAACCCCCGCACATTCCAGGCTTTAAAAAATCCCATCGCTCGGCGAAGGACTGGAGCGCTTGGCGTCCAACGTTTCAACTCCTCCTCGGGTAGCAGAACTCTGGCTCCTCGCCACCTCCTCGCCGTCGTCTCCTACCGAGGCTCAAGAAAATGAGTTTGAATGGAGACAAAGGACGGGGAGGTTGGTTTTTTGGCGAGACGTATAGGGGAAGCTTTCAAATTCTCGAAGGGGCACTTTATGGGGTGTTGGGTCGTATGAATGGGCCGGGTTTGTCCTCCGGGTGACCGAACATGGCACTCGACTGTTTATCTGCCCCACGACAAGAACCTGAAAGAACCAAAGACACTTGGTGATGAGATGGACAGTGAACTAGTCAAGTGCCCCGCTCTGTCCGCTCTCTGCTAAATACACTCCGGCTGTGTGCGGCGATTCAACTCCTCTCAATGGCGGGACAATGGTGCAGTCTTTTTATTGTCAAACGGGCTGGGAACCTTGTGCACACGGCACTACCCCCTTCAGAACTCCCACAGGAGGACAATCCCTAATGGGATGGAGCACAATATATTTGGAGTTTCTCTCTTAATGAGTACTGAAGAGTTTTTGAAGTAGATAATTTACACTGGAAAGAGATCACGGTCGCCGGGTAGAATAGAAGGCCAACAAAACCACCCGAGTCAAATGATTGAGTAACTACACGCCCTGATCAATCCTTACTTTCCAAGACGGTGTTGACCTTTAAACATGTCTTAATGCATTCGCCCATTTTGTTGATTCCGCAATAAGACGCTGAGTGACTCTGAAAGAAAGACAATGACGTGATCAATGAAAGAAAGACAATGACCCGATCAATGAAAGAAAGACAATGACCCAATCAATGGTCACAAGTGTCTGGAGGATCACCGTTGAAGGAGAGAGATCGATTTGCCAGGGTTGATTTTTCTTCTTCCTTTCTTCTTCTTAGAGTCAACAAACCTCGATCTGCGATTAGCAACACAACACAGCCACAGCCAAACATCCCTCTAAGAGACATAATAGCTCACAATATTCGTCTCATGTAGTTCACAAAGTCAGTGAAAGTATTCCATTGATTACCGCCGCCTACGCTAATTGTCGCTCTGATTCGCCGAAGCTGGGAGTTAGCAGGGGGTCGACGGGTCCTGGTGGAGAATTCATAAACCGAGAGAACGGTGTCGGGAGAGGGAGTCGTCGTGTTTGACGGAGATTTTTCTTTTTATCATTTGCGTCGTGATGGAGGATAAAAAGACGCTTCCTTTGTTCCTTTGTTTTTTTTTCCCAGGGCCGAAAAACCTCAAAGCATAACCGACGTTCTTTCACTCGGCGTGCATGGTGCGGCGTGTGTCCTCCGACTCGCTCCACGAAAAAAAGAAAATCAACAAAGTTGAATACGAGTCAAAGAAATGGAATCAAAGCGAAGAGGTTTCATGGCACCGATCACAGCGGCCCTGACATCACGGATCACAACCGAACAACGTGGGGCGGCCAATCAGAGAACCCAGTCTCACTCGGCGTGTTACCATGACAACCGATCTAGTTAATGGCAGCAGAAAGACGTCTTTTTATTTCTTTTCTATTAATGTGCAATTGCAAATGCAACGTCGAGGCTTGTAAAATACAAAACGGGGGACGAGCTGGCCTCTATGGCGGGTTATTAAAAAACTATTGGATTTTTGCAAAATCAAAGCGTGATTAAACTATTTCCAGTGGCCAGTAGTGGTATGACGGCTGTTATTTCGGACTGTCGAGCATTCTTCACATTCAAAACCTCCAACTTTCTCTACAAGAAGTCGGGAAATACTTCAAGTATTTTGAGAAAAAACATTGTAATATTCTGAGAATAAAGTCATATTTCCGCAAAGCGTGATTAAACTATTTCCAGTGGCCAGTATTGGTATGACGGCTGTTATTTCGGACTGTCAAGCATTCTTCACATTCAAAACATTATCCAACTTTCTCAACAAGAAGTCGGGAAATACTTCAAGTATTTAGAGAAAAACATTGTAATATTCTGAGAATAAAGTCATATTTCCGCAAAGCGTGATTAAACTATTTCCAGTGGCCAGTATTGGTATGACGGCCGTTATTTCAGATTGTCGAACATGTCGCATTGTTTTTTAAATTTTTCCAACGTGGTGAAATGTACGTCAAAAAACATTTGAAGGGAACCAATCGCGGGGCGGCCTCGGTCCTCGGGGCGATCCAGGGGTGCGCAGACGTTCTAACACATTCCTTTGCTCGTCGCCATTCGGCGTGGGCCTTGTCTTGATCTACGACATGTCGCTAGAAGGTCAGGTCGGTGTGTCTTCTGAGGAAGGGTCAAACTCTCTCTCTCTCTCTCTCTCTCTCGCTCTCTTTTTGGCTACATTGTTCAGAATGGATTCCTTTGTGCAAAGAAGATAACGGCTGCTGAGCCGTGTGAAGCCGTGTGTTCCAAGGGAGAGCAGCGCAATATCACTAATGGTCTCATAGATTGCCTTGTTTGTTTAATGGGGGCAGTAAACACACACACACGGGGGGAGGGGGGGGGGGGGGGGCAAAGCTTCTTAAGGCCAATGACATTCTCTTCCAACATGTTCGCTCGCCCTCGCCACGCGTCTCGTCTCTTCCCCCTCGGGCCCGAGCCGACGCCTCGCCTCTGCTCTTCTAACATCACAGATAAATACTGCCACACACACACACACACACACACACACACACAGGGCCAGCATCTCTTTCTATTACACACCAAACACACCAGACACACACACACACACACACACACACACACACACTGACCTCAGCGGTTCAATCAATAACCGACCGGCAGCAATTTTCCACCGCTTGGAAAGAGACATTGTGTGTGTGTGTGTGTGTGTGTGTGTGTGTGTGTGTGACTTATATTCAGATCTGGATCTGCGAAGCGCCAAAACCACTAAAGATGATTTAGCCGATTAATAATTCACGCCATTAACAATCCAACTGAGACCACCGTTTAGCCCGTTCATAATTTATGGCTGTCCTTTGCTATCGTCACGTGTACACACACACACACACACACACACACACACACACACACACACTTCATGTGCTCTGACTGACACGTTTTCTCGCTTCCTGTCGCAGTCGGTGGCTAAAATCTTGACATTTTCATTTTTACGGCCACAAAGGATATTTACATACCACCATACACGTGTGTGTGTGAGTGTGTGTGTGTGTGTGTGTGTGTGTGTGTGCACTCTCCATGTAATAGGCGCCGACAGGCTCATGTATCTGAATATTCCCTCACTGCCAGGTAGACTAGAGCAGATCTTGCATAACATTAGACACACACACACACACACACACACACACACACACACACACACACACACACACACACACACACACACACATATGCTGTACACACACAAAGCTCCACTGCAGGGGTGGTCGCAGAGCCTGACTTCCACGTATAACTTATTCATGCTCCACGCCGTCATTCAGCCACTCGGGGGAGGGAAAAGTCAATTATTTCCACTGCGGGGGGGCTCAACTAAAACAGCAGTACGCAACTTTAAAATAACTTCCGCGCACCGTACCTCCTCCCGCCTCCCTCAGGGCTCCGGATGACAGAGCGCCGCCACCCGAAGAGGGGGAGGCGGTGTTATCGATGGCTTTTTTTGGCGTGGCCTCGGGAAGGAATCCTGGGTCCCCAGCTGGTAGCGGTTTCAGGCCGGGCCGATCGCATCGTCGGGCGACCCTCGTTAAGGTCACGGGCGCCGCTCGTTAGGTCACGTGGCGTCGTTACACGGCCTTGTGAATTATCACATTTAGAGAAGGTGAAGGTCTCCTGATCCTGCGTGTTGATATTTGAACTCGGGCCACATTTCCTCGCCACTTTTTCTTCATATATACATCCACGGCCGTTCCCCTCCCTATACTGGACTAACTGTGTGTGTGTGTGTGTGTGTGTGTGTGTGTGACGCTGGAGCCAATAGTTCAAAGCTCCATAAGCAACGTTGACATTCTGATGCTAATCCGACAGAGCGCCGCACATCTCTTCTTTCTGCGTGTCTATTCCTTCCGATTAAACACTGCACATTGGGAAACGCTGCAGAAACACAGAGAGCCTGTGTAATGAACAATGGCTTATTATTACGGTCGAGGGGAAACCGCTTCACATGTTTAATATCAGGAATGTGATATATTATTTTTAATATATATATATATATATATATTTTTTATATATATATATATATAAATATATTTATTTTAATTTTATATATATATATTTAATTATATATATTTATTTATTTTATTTTATACATATATATATATATATATATTGTTTAATATATATGTATATATATATATATATATATATATATATATATATATTTATTTTAATTTCATATATATATATATATTTAATTATATATTTATTTTATTTTATACATATATATATAGTTTAATATATATATATATATATATTTTTTTTTTTAACATTCAAACTAAATTAAATTGGCTTTTACCATAGACGCCAGTTTCCCGTACCCTTCATCACACCCTTATTCCTCTCACAACGGGGCGTCTCTACTGCACTCTACTCCGCGTGAACATTTTAATAGATAATGTCGCGGCGCCTGGAATAGCACATTAGCTTGAAGACGCACTCATCCGTGTGTGCCGGTGACCCCCTGATGGTACCCGGCGTGGCATTCAGTGACCTATCCGAGGCAGCGGATGTGCAACTGGCTCGCCTCAAGAATTAATTCTCAATATTGATTAATCGAGACTTGTGATGGCGTGGAGGTGAAAAACAATTACCGCTTCACACATCTTCTGAATTATCTTCAGTGAGAATATGTTTTTAGTCGTTTTTTTTGGAGTCAATAACATCCTGAATGACTCATTGAGATGCTCTCGTTTGGTTTTCATTAAAACCATGTGACACCTCAGCCAGTTCCGACTAAAAAATTAAATAATAATACTTTATTTTCTGGTTGATTTTTCATGATTTCTTCATCACGTTGTCGTGTTCTGAGGCCGAGCAGCGAGGACGTGACAGTTTGAGGACACATTGGGCCCACGGACAATGATGACGCTGCCTGACACGCGTACACGTGTGTGTGTGTGTGTGTGTGTGTGGGTGTGTGTATGTGTGCGTTGTAGTCCATCTGTGTGTGTCTGTTTGTGTTCATCAGTGTGTGTCTATTGTTGTGCACCCTTTGGGGGCATGGATGTATCCGAGCCGGCCTATTTGCATTGGATTTCTTCGGGGTGACAGAGTGACCTTGAGCCGCTGTGTCAGATTCAGGAAATGGATATAGATGTGTGTGTGTGTGTGTGTGTGTGTGTGTGTGTGTGTGTGTGTGTGTGTGTGTGTGTGTGTGCATATTGTACCAACTCGCTACTGGATGATGGACTGTATCTGGAATCTGACGCCCGGATGTTGTTTTTAATCACATCCACTTTGGTGGTCGGGGTCGGAATCTCTCTCTCTCACATAATGAATATTCACTCATACATGGAGCCATCAAGGTTGTTTCTTTTCACTTTCCTTGCATAATAATTTTACTACATTGCATGATAATAATAATAATTAATTAAAATAATAATAATATTATTAAAATAATATATATATAATATACATATATATTATTATATATATATATATTTTTTTTAAAGGAAATAGTGCAGCTACATTAAATGTTTATCACCTCTAGACTTTATCTCCTTTCTCCGTCTCCCTCTCCCCTCGGAGGGCTTGTCGCTGTAGTTTCTCTCCGATTCAAGTCAGTTTATTCTCTGCAATCACAATCTCCTCACTCAACCCCCCCTCCCCCCCCAAAAAAGTGTTCTCACTAATCCCAAAGTGCTCCGCCGTGCCTCCGCTCGCCTGGTACCAGCTGTGCATCTTCCCCGGCGCCGAGTGAAGCCAGCGCCTCACCGGGCCGCATGTGAACTCACTTAGAAGGCCAGAGGTCAACTTGATGGGATATTAGAAAAAAAAGTCACTCGTATACGTCTTCTTCTATGGAGTGGGGGCCGAGTGGAGACACGACCGCACTTTCATATCTGAAAGTACAGTGTAAGATAGTGATTAGTGGCAGGGGAGGTTTTATGACACGATATATCTACGTCATAAAGATGCCACTGGATGGTAATCTACTGATGGAGCGCTTTGATCTGCGCGACGTGTGTGGGTGTTCACGTTAATTTGACCCGACTGAGAGCTTTTTGGAGCATCACAGCGTGGTGGCCACGTGTCCCTCTGCACATATGTGCGATGTAAATCCCACAAATCCCAGACTACCCACCGCGTCGGTGACCTCCGCAAAGGTCGCGGTCGTAACCCTGTCCCGCTTCATCCTTTAATGGTCCCACCCCGAGAGGAGACGGACCCCGGCGCATTCCGCTCATTCCAGGTTGTTAAAAATAAGACCCTCTCAAAAGTCAGTGGAGGCCAGCTTTACTATAGGATTTTCATCGGAAGGATGGAAATTAAA
>CM070103.1:3850545-3983045 GCA_036178185.1 Liparis tanakae | reverse complement strand
GCGAGGGACGGTTCCAGTTAGTTTTTTTTGCTCCGACCCCAGAGCGCGCCCACGCGAGCCGGTCGGACCGGTCGGTTTGGTTTACGACGAGACAGCTGAGGTCTGATCGCAGAGTGCTGTGCGTGGGGAGGGGGAAAACGACCGACTGCGGATTAATTTAAGCCGCTTTGCTTCGCGGGACGCATTAACAAAAGAAAAAAAAAAGAAAGAAAGAATGGGGGGTTCAAAAACAGCTGAAGTTTCAAGGTAGTGAGGAGAGACCAGACGGACATAAAAAATGATGGAGGTGGAATCGCTGGCGGGGACGTGACGCGCGTGCAAAGAAGTTCAGCTGAAGTTTCTAGTAGTTATTAAAAAATGAACCACGCCAGCCATCATCAGAGTCATGGTGACGAACAAGTCGCTGGGTTTAGTTCAAAATCGCCCCGAAAGTGGAGGCCGACGTTTTCCAGAGAGGGGGATGAACACGGAGCGGAGAGACGACGGGAAGGAGACGAGGAAACCGGGACTTGAACGTGTCCAAACGGAGAGCCTTCATCTGAAGCGAAGGGCGGACGGAGCCAATATCTGCAGGATGGAAAGAGTCATATCTGTGGGAGGGTAGGGGGGGGAGGGGCTATTGTTTGTTTAAGACAAGGGGGAGTGGGGGGGGGGGGGGGTGCTCGAAGCCAAAACACATGTCCACTTGAGTCTGCATGCCAAGGCGCGGGGAATGTGAGCACGCAGACGTGCAGACGGGCGGAATGCCGGAGTGACGCGCTGACTTGCACATTTGCACACAGCCGGCTTAGGCTCCGCCCCCCAGGGGGACAGCGATTGGCCTACTTCAGAGGCCGGGCAGCCCACTGGCAGATTTGAATACGGGGGGAAAACGGAGGAGGAGGAGGGGTGGCAGAGAGGAGGAGGAGGAGGAGGAGGAGGGGTGGCAGAGAGGAGGAGGAGCACTAGTGTGTGTCTCTCTCTCTCTCTCTCTCTCTCTCTCTCCCTCTCTCTCTCTGCCGGGTCAGGATGGAAAAGGCTCACACAGGCGAGGGGGGGAAGCGTGTCATGAGGTGATGACACAGCCACGGAGACGTATCCACATCCTCGCCGACTCCCAAGTCTGCCGCTCGCCCGCCACAGCTGCTGCTGCTGCTACGAGGGAGGGAGAGAGAGAGAGAGGGGGAGAAAGAGAGAGAGAGAGAGAGAGTGAGAAAGCCAGAGAGAGAGCCTCCGTTCCATGCCCACCTCTCTCTCTTTCCTCTCTTCTTCTGTTTTTCCTCTTTTTTTTTCTTCACTTTGTGTGTGGATGATGGGATTTTAATCATGTGGAAGGTAAGAGGAGGTGGAAGAGGAAGAGGAAGAGGAGGAGGAGGAGGAGGAGGAGGAGGAGGAGGGGGTTCTTGTTTTGTTTTCTTGGGTCATGGGGGGAGGGGGGGTCCTTGAGGGAGTGCGTGTTCCCCTTAGTTTACTTAAGTGTGAGTCCCTGGGGGATTCCCCCTCCAGCTCGGCTCCGATGGCGTGCGAGTCCCTCAGCGCCCTCTGGCTCAGCGGCCAATAGAAACGTCCGTAGAAACACTTGCCCGGTTGACCTTCTGCGCCGAGGACTTCACGTGCGCCATGTGGTAAAATACAGTTCTTCAGTCTCGGAGTTCTCCGGCAACTTAAGCTCCACGGCAACTTTAATTACTACGATTACATCAACTTCAGAAGCGACACGTGAATATTGACCCGACACGCGCATCTAACTCCATGTGTGTGTGTGTGTGTGTGTGTGTGTGTGTGGGCGGGGATTTGCTGCTGCGTGTGCGAGTCTGTTTTGCGTGACCCAAATCCAAAGAGTCACACGATGCATACGGACAGGAGACGGAGATGTGTGCTGCGTGGAAACGAGAGGCTTTAAAAAAAGAAAGAAAGGTCTTTTTAGAGCTGTTCATTTATTTTAACAGCCGTTTTATGTGAACACACCGTCGTAATCACAACTCGTAATCGTGCGTTTTTAATAAGACTCTTCGGAGGAGCCCGACCCCGCGGCATCTCCTGTGTGCCGAGGCGTGTGTGTGTGTGTGTGTGTGTGTGTGTGTGTGTGTGTGTGTGTGTGTGAGACAGCTGGCTGCCAGGGGCTCAGTGCCGCGGCTGATCCGTCTCACCTGCTGTGTCTCGGGGTCAAGGGTTTGACCCCGAGACACAGAGCACGGTCCCCTCGAGTGCGGCTCGCGATGCTTAAAAAAAAAAAAACACGTTAAAACAGAAGCATGTGCGACTTTTGCACCCGGCGACTTTTGAATTTAGTAAGAATAACGCACCGATGTTGGGACTAGAAGTTGTGGAGGATTGTCTTTTTAAATAGTCTCCGTTGACCGACCTCGTGCTTCTGCCTCTGGGGGGAAAAGCTCAATTCATCCGTAAGAAGTCGGACTTTCAGCCCTCTCTTATAACCGCGGATGTTTGGGGTCGCATGTTGTCAAGATGCCGACCGATATAGATGTGTTGCTTTTCCTGTCCCCCCCCTCACACACACACACACACACACACACACCTTCCCCCTCCGGCACGTTTCAGAGGCATTGTCAGCCAGGGGCATCTCAGCTTCCAGATGTTTAAAAAAAGAAGAAGAAGATTGACCGTGGGAACCCGGTAGCCAAATATAGCCGCGGCTGTTTTGGGCGTTTCTTTTTCCTGAGTCCGGTGGAGGGGGGGGGTAGACCTGCTTTAAAAAGGTTTCACGAGGATGCACCTTAATGGCTGGCTCCCCGGACTCTTATCTCTCCCCCGATTGGCTAAGTTTGTCTTCAAAGCGCCGGCCGCCTCCCACTCCGGGCGCCACGCTGTTAATTGCTATCTAAACATCCTTAAAAAACAAAAAAAAACGAGACGGACTGGAATACTTTTTTTTTCCCCACATCGGAGTCGCCCCAGTGCGTTCTTTAATCGCTGGCCCAATAAGATGAATCGCGGCGTTGCCGTGGAAACCGGCGACGAGAGACTTGGCAGCTTGTGTGGTCCTGTGGAGAGGACGAGGGGTGCCTCAAACCTTGGGTTCGGGGGGGCCGCTTCACACACTCCGACCTTACCGTTTCATCCATTTTGCTCTATAAACGCACCGTTTTAATCTAATTCCGCCGTAATCCCAGATTTTTCTGGCACTTCTTGTTCTGCAAAAACTTCTCCCTTTCTAAATCTCTAATAAAAACACATTTTCCTCCTTTTTAATCTGAATAATCACGATTCTTTGAGTGTGACCTGATAAAATAACCTTTCGCAGGCGTCTGATGTAACTCGGGATTAGTCTTCTCTCTCTCTCCCTCTCTCCAGACTGTGGCTTTGAAGATATGCGGCAGATGTTGAAATATCAGATTGCGTATTTTTTTGGGGGGGGAATACGTGCCACTCGAGGGGGCCTCTCAAACTCAATATCGTCTGGCTTATTTATTTATTTTTTACGACATTCCTTCCCCTCCGGATTCAAACGTAAACACGGGTCGCGTCATCCTTCGCTCTCGTGAAACGGTCCCCGGTTCAAACTCCAAAAGAAATTGTCCGTAATTGGTAGCCGACGTGTTGGGTGGCTCTGCAGTGACATGGGGTCAACTCCTCGATCACACCGTAAACAAATCCACGTCCCACCGAGGTCGACCCTGTCCGTCATCGATACCGAAGAGTCTCGATTTCTTCAAAACACGAGAAAATCTGCCAAAATTTAAAAAAAAAAAGACCCCGACAAGAGGATGGGTGTCTGCAGCATTTTAAATGATTCTATCCTCCGGCCTCCGTCACATGACTTGCTTCCCACCGATCCCGCCGCGCTCGGTTCATCTCTTCCCGTGTGTGTGTGTGTGTGGGGGGGTGTGGGGGGGCCTTAATGCCGAAAAGTCTTTCATCGTCCAATCAAATCTAGCGATGATTATTCGGCACTTTGGGGAAAAGCCTCTATTTAATCACTTTTCATCTCTGCCGGGGGACCCCGAGCTCGTGTTTGTTCACACTTGTTTTGTTTCCATTAGAGGAGAGTAAGTATTTCGGATACCCCCCCCCCCCCCCCCCCCTCTCTCTCTAAAATCAGTACATCCCATTTCACATGCGGCACTGTACCCCAACTGGGTCACACGAGCAAGAATCCCACACACACACACACACGTACACACAAACCAAGATCACAAACGTCCCCCTCAATTATTATCACCAGTGGCCGCGGCGTCCGCCAATCCCGTTAGCCGTGACCGACCGCTTCGGGAACGCGAAAGGCCGCGATTGGTCACGGCCAGTGTGGCGGGAAGTGGATTAGGGATCAACGTGGCGGGGGCGTCTGGAATCACACAAAGACGTAGTGTGTGTGTGTGTGTGTGTGTGTGTGTGTGTGTGTGTGTGTGTGTGTGGGGGGGGGGCAACAGTTGGTGTTAACGTGCTAACAACCCAGTGAATGTGCTGTACAGGGGAGAGGAGGAGGAGGGAGGTGAAGAGATGAGAGAGCTCCGAAATGGAATTCTCCTTGGAGTTCGAGGTCTGAAAAGCTCTAAGCCTTCTTTTATTTTGTTGATCCCTCGTGGAGTCTGGACTTCCTGAGCGTGGGCGCCGGGCCTCACTGAAGGGCCTACGCTCCCTTTCCTCCGTCCTAATTGGACTTTTCAGCGCCGTACAGCAGACATTTAGTCACATTTAGTCACATTTAGTCACATTTAGTCACATTTAGTCATATTTAGTCATATTTAGTCATATTTAGCCGACCAGCAGGCTGCGTGGAGGATGATGTCATCTTTCTTTTATTTGCCTTGACCTTGACCCGGAGAGCGTGACCCTGAAAGGACCCTTTGTTCTCCACGACTCGGAGGGGGGTCGGGGGTTAATCTCTCGTTGCGCGCCATCCACAGCTGCTATGATTATGTTTATATTCTCCATATTAATCTCAAATCCCATAAGCAGTTCTGTGTGTGTGTGTGTGTGTGTGGGGGGGGGGGCTTTACATTCTTTGACAGATTAGAGGTAAACAAAGTGTCCAAATGTTTAGCCGTTGTTATATATATTGTTATATAAATCACACAATGAGTTCCTAATTCATGCAGTTTTTTTTACCACACACAATGTGAATAATTGAGGGTCAAGTCCCTTCTCTGTGTGTGTGTGTGTGTGTGTGTGTGTGTGTGTGTATCCTACGTGAGTTTTATAAAATGCCCCCAAACTACATTTAAAAGTCGCGGTGGACATATTTTGGGTTTTCTGACGGCGCTGCGTAACCATGGCGATGCCCTTCGTGTTTACACTCCGCCTCCCGAGGTCTGTCCTCTGTGCGTTGGCTGTTTCCTGCCCGCTGCGAGTTAACAGAGAATTGGAACACAAACAAACACACACACACACACACACACACACACACACACACACACACAGTGTATGGTGACTGTGCGAGGCAGGTCAATAACGATGACCTACTTCTCGGTTCTGCTCTGCGCTCTGCCACAGCCGCTCACGTCAAGCGCCCACCCACATGTTGTTTTATTGTAAGGGGAGGGGGGGGAGGGGGGGATGGGGGAGTGAAATAGCTTTTGGCTGCTCACTATAATTATTTATTTTCTGAGTGATTCCGTGTCCTTTTAACTTGGCGTGATGTGGAAATGGAATCGCTCACTCCTCCTCCTCCTCCTCCTCCTCCTCCTCCTCCTCCTCCTCCTCCTCCTCCTCCTCCTCCATGGTTGAGTCAAACTTTTTTTCAGCTCAACTTGTCGAGCGACGGTCCAGTTGCAATATTCGTTCGTAGCTGAAAAGCTCAAAGTTGAAATAAAACCCGGCTCCTGGGTGAGTTTTAAAGACGACGTGATATAAAAAGGCAAAAGCTGTAATTGATAAAACACTGGGAGAAAAAATTATTGTGTGAGACCTGCAATTATTAGCAGATATTACCAGGAGACATATTATGGAGAGCCGCAGGAACCTCTCGCATCCCTTCCCCTTCTTCAGAAAGTGCATCATTCTCTTGTCGAATCAGTTTTTAAGACAAAACGTATAGAAGAGCTCCCATGAAAATACAAACGTCTTAATAAACCACGAGTGGAGGAGGAACTAATGGTTGGAGTCTCGAAAACAGGGATGAAAAAAGTCTCCCTCCGGACCTCTGGTCTGTAACCAGAGAGGAGAGAGCGATGAGAAGCGGCAGGAATAGAAGACGAGACAGCACACCTTCCTATCATTGTGTTGTCCGTACACAGGGGGGGGAGGAAGGGAGCAGGGGTCAAAGGTCAAAAGGTTCCCAGTGCGGTAGCAGAGTTTTTCCGACTAGTTCAAGCCGGTGTGACCGACTTAAAACAAGCGATGCTTCTTGTAGTTTGAGGGTTAACTCTGAACTGGTGGAGCTTCCAAGTGGACCAACCCCCTGGTGTATCTTCATGTCATAGGCTGCCAGTCGTTTGAAAAGAAAAGTGACGAATAGAAGGACGGGAAGGAAATGAATACTTGCTCCATCTCTTCTGTAATTGTGGCCACTCCAATGAATACAAACTAAAAGCATATAAATACTCAGTTGTTCACATCATGCGCTGCAGGAGGAGAGGAGGAGAGGAGGAGAGGAGGAGAGGAGGAGGACACTCAGCCAGCGGAGGATTCATCCGCTCGCTCACTCAGCTTTGTGTTGCACGCCCCCCACTGAGGAGCAGCGGTACTGACGCTCTCTTCTCACACACACACACACACACACACACACACACACACACACACACACACACACACACACACACACACACACACGAACACGCGCACACACACACACAGCTCCGACAGTCGTTAGGGCACAAAGTGATAGTGGGGGTCTGAACGCCGTTCTCACACCCCTGTAGTTTTCTATAGGCTTCCTCTTCCCTTCTATTCCTCCCGTCCCCCTGTGAGAATACATGTACTTCCTATAGAAATGGCTTTTACAAAGAAGATGTTTCCATGGAGAAGAAAGGAAAAGTTATCTTTGTAGGACTTTTGCCAGGTTGCAACTTCTGGGCCTGAAGATGCGTGAAACTTAAATCTGCGCTGATTGTTTTTTGGCCACTTGGGGGCAGTAGAAACACAATTGAGACCATCAATGAATGGTACACAACCATCGGACGTCAGTCCAGGACTTTCTCTCTCTCTCTCCCTCTCTCTTTTGCTTGAACCAATCCTGGTGGGTGGTCTCTCGGTCGACTGGTTGGGCAGCTGGCTAGCACCTCTGCTAGAACTAGCGACCGAGCGTGGTCAGAACCACTTGAGCGGGCCAACGCCGGCTCCACGTATCAAGCCAACGGTGCCAAACCAGGACTTTTCTTAAACCACGGCGTCACAGTCAGACGTTTTGATTTCAGTGGCATTCAAATACGATTCCGCTATTTCAAATGACCCTTCATCTCAATAGTGGAGTGTGAACGCTGTCTTACTTTAAGACGAGTGGGCTGAAGTGTGACCATCTGTTTGAAATCACGAGGAACATCCCATACGGCGTCACGGGGGGGGAGATGCTAGCGCCAACATCCGAACTGCCAAATTGACCAAAAAAGGCCAAGAACATCAGGACCCTCTGAATTCCCTTTAAGACCCGACACGGCTCTCCAAGTTTTACTGGACCGCCGACAGACTTTAAGTCCACCCTGACTACATATCTGGAAATATAAACACAAGAGAGAGCGAGAGAAAGAGAGAGAGAGAGAACTGATGTGTGTTGGCGTGAACTGGAGTGTGTGTGTCGATGTTCACGGACAAGAGTGCGCCTCGAGGATTTGTTGTGTTTACGCTCCCTCCAAACACACTATTTCATCTCATTTCAAGCGTGTGATTGCTGAATCACGTCCATCTCGCCCACTTTCTCCATATCCGCTCCACATTTGCTTCATTAAAAAAAAAAAGGTGGCCTTTCTCTTCCTATTTGGAAATAAGAGCTCAAAGTGGCTCATTTGGAGAAAAAAAAAAAAAAAAAAATCACAAATCCGCAGCTCATCGGCACTGAACACGACTTATCTGGCCCGAGTTATCGCGGTTGACTTATCTGCAGCGTGGGGGATGAAAGGAAACCATGCAGAGAGAGAGAGAGAGAGAGAGAGAGAGAAGAGGAGGGCTATTCTGAAGATGGCAGTCCAGTCGGATGCACACGAGCCTTAAGCTCAGTAAACAGTGACATCTGCTGAACAAAGCTGGCTGTGTGGCGGGAGCGTTCGCCTTTCAGGGTCACGATGCCGATTGGCGGAGGGGCTTTCTACTCCAATTAGCGCTAGTTTGAGTAGCGGTCGTAGCACGACTCGTGAGCGTGAATTATGCACGTTGCATTTCCTTTTTAATGCGTTCACACAAAGAAAAAATAAGTGTTGTGTTATCTTCCATATATTCCATTCCATTTCAAGTCTTATCGACGTCGCGGCGTTCCATTTTTCTTCGGCGTGCAGCTGAAGGGTTCGTATAGGTTTAATCTGATCGAGAAAAATCTCTCTCTCTCTCTCTCTTTTGAGATTGTTTTTGTGAGATCTCCATTTGCAAAAGTAACTGCCGTTATTACACAGCCCTCGAGCTAAATAAATCAATGCCGGTGGGAGGGGGGGGGGGGGGGGACAAAGAAAAGAAAAATAACTTGCAAGCAGAGTGGAACTTTTAACTCGGAGAGACGGAACTTTGTGGGCGGACGGATACGACTGATTGGGAGGGAAGCAATCAAGATCCCGGGCCACGCTTATTTATCTACACAATAATTGTCATATTTCTGGACAGTATTTTAATCAAATGCATATTTTGACTAAGCAGCAGGCAGCTTCATGGCTTCAGTGGGGATTTTCTCACAATCCATTTTTTAAACATTAAAAAACAACCGCAAACTCTACAGGGCCCAGGTGACCCCTCGGCACACGGGGTCACCTGACAATCAGGATAAACGGCCATGTGGACAGATTCATAGTTTACTAGAGTCCTGCCCGCTGCACCCAATTGCGAGACTACACCCTCTGCCACACCGGTGCCCACTAACTATCAGTTAAAATGTTTTAAACAAGACCGTAATACCCTGGTTCCATCTGTAATTACTGACATCCTACCATGGACCATATAGGAAGTGGCTGGAGTCACCCTGACGTCACCCATTGGTTTATGGGCGACCTTTTTCGAAGCCTGCAATTTTAGATTTTTGCTCCGTTCATATTTGGAGAAGAGGGTGGAGATGAAGAGGAACTCGTATTGAGCCTGCTAGATGGTGCTCAAAGCGGCGGAGAGAAACTCTACATTTGTCTCAGCCTAATAAGGCCTGCGTGTTATCTCAAGTTTAGAAGATGTTGATGTTTCTTTATGGTTCTGTATGTAGAAATACAAAAAATGTGCTGAACTTTTTGAAAGTTTGTCTAGCCTTTGGAGACATCCATACCCCTCATGTCCGCCTCTCTCACAGAAGTCCACTCAGTGGTCAGTCCATTGAGATAGAAGTCCTCCCAAGAAAAGCCGTGTGAATTAAGCCGATTCACGCCATTTAATCACAAACCCCTGTGTTTCTCCTCCCCCCCCCCCCCTCTCTATTCCTGCCATCCATCACCCATCGCCTCCGGGCCTTCAGGCGGCCGAGCGGCTCTTCCGGAATTCGCTGACGCTGCGCCCGGCGCCGCCTGGCCTCCTCTGAGCAGGATGGACACTCTGGAGTCAGAGCTGACCTGCCCAATCTGCCTGGAGCTCTTTGAAGACCCGCTGCTGCTGCCCTGCGCCCACAGCCTGTGCTTCGGCTGCGCCCACCGCATCCTCATCTCCCACTGCGCCGCCAACGAACCCGTTCAGAGCATCGCCGCCTTCCAGTGCCCCACCTGCCGATATGTCATCTCCCTGAGTCCGGAGCGTGGACTCGAAGGACTCAAGAGAAACGTCACCCTGCAGAACATCATCGACCGAGTTCAGCGGGCCTCCTCTTCGGCGGGGCTCCCGCTGCCGCCGCCGCCGCCGGCGCCCCACAGCGGACCCAACTCCCCCGGCGAGGAAGGCGGCGACCGGCTGGCGCTGGTCCCCGTCAACGCCGCCATGTCCGGCCCGGCGATGCCCCCGGAGCCGGTGCAGTGCCAGTTCTGCGAGCAGGACCCGCCGCAGGACGCCGTGAAGACGTGCGTGACGTGCGAGGTGTCGTACTGCGAGGAGTGCCTCCGGGCGACGCACCCCAACAAGAAGCCGTTCACCGGCCACCGGCTCATCGAGCCCATGCCCGACTCCCACCTGCGGGGGCTCCAGTGCCTGGAGCACGACGAGGAGAAGGTCAACATGTACTGCGTCACCGACGACCAGCTGATCTGCTCGCTGTGCAAGCTGGTGGGGAGGCACCGCGACCACCAGGTGGCGGCGCTGAGCGACCGCTACGAGAAACTCAAGGTGAGCGCGCGAGTTCTTCTTAAAAATGTACTTTAATCGGCTTTTTTTGGGGGGTTTCTCCTTGACTTAATGAAGCCGCGGCCTTCATTTAAGGTCACGTATTCCCTCCGGTGCATTAACACAAATAATTAATGTTATGCCGCTTACCATCCTTTCCCAGGTATCTAACTCGATTAGCAAGCGAGATCGTATCGTCTCACGCCGACTTATTATCTCCGCTGAATAATTAAGCAATTAGCATAATCACTACTCCATGCCGGCGTGCCCGGGAGGGTCTTTTGGAGGCGCGCTCGCAGTGGATAGGGGGAAGCGTCATTAGTGACGAGGCACGGCGTCTTCAATGCGGTCGCAGGTTAACCGGCGGCAAAACGCGCGGCGGGCGGAGGCGGGTTTAATTGAGCGCGGCTATTAGAGGGCGCTGGTAATGATGTGTGTGGGTGTTGTTTTTGTTTTTTTTGTCATCTAGTTAATTAGCTGAATTGTTCGGCAACTCTTTTGATAATCTATAAGCAATGTTTTTGTACGTGTGAAGCAGAAAGGTTATTGTCATATTAATCCTCGTATATCTTGTTTTACGCGACTCCTGGACTATACCGGTAGTGGCCGAGATTATCGGAGGATTTCTTCAGAGACGGCGAAAAAAAAAGTATAGCCTATTTGGTTAAAGGGCTTCGAGAGGAGGGCCAGTTTACTGTCCTTCGATATTTAAATCTGGGATTCAAAAAGCAGAAATTAGAGATGCACGCGAGTCAAAACCAGCTAGCGGGAACGTTCGTCAAAGCTGAAGCTTTGAATTTTTCTATAATAGATTTGTTTCCCATAGCTGTCATTGATAATTTGGATTTTTTTTTTTTATCAACTTAAATGTGTAATACCACGTAAAAGAATGAGGATGCAGTTAAATTAAAAGACGTCACCACAGCTAACTAGCTTAGCATAATAGCGGCGTGTAATCCGTTCGTCGTAGATCGATTGATCGTATCAATTTCAACATAAATAGAATTAAATTGATTAAAATAGGCGAGAGAGCTTAACGGCTTCCTCCGTCGTGTGGCCGTATCGCGCTTCCTTCAACGTTGGCTTCTTTGAACCGTGAACACGACCTTTGCCCTTTTTCTTCCTCGTCGTATAACCAACATCGATATCTCCGTCACAGGCTGGCGACACAATCCTCAAAGTAAGCCAGTCCTAAATAACGTGTGGGGGACAATGAGAGCAGATGGGGAAACAACACCGGGACAGACTGCTTCATTACCTTCTGAGCTCGCCGTCTCACACACACACACAACCAACACACACACACACACACACACACGGACAACCAGGCATACACACATACCCTGGAGACCCACTGCCCCCCAAACAACAATCTGCAGACAGGCAGCAGCTCCTTCCTTCACACAGGCAACACATGTTCCCTTCTTCTAGCAGACGGAGGGGATTTGACCACCTGTCGACCCTCAGAGCCCCCCCCACACCAGCCAGCTGGCCTACACCACGGGTTTGATGCCGACCTCGGGTTAAGACCCCCGTTGCCCCCCGAGCCCGGGGATCTCGGCTCCCCCTTCGAATGCCCCTGACTTTTGTTTTTTGCCGCGTCGTTCGTAAACAGCGAGGCTTCAAATATTCGGTTTCAGATTGCGCGTTAGCTTACCCAAGACTCATTTAATTTCATTTATTTTTTGTACGTCAACTTCACGGCACACTCGCTGAACACGTTCGCGACACGAGCTGAACGAATGTCGACGTGAGACGTAATCTCGTCTTCGATTACGATCGCGTAAACAAGACGCGTTAGCGCAATTGAAACTCCGAGACACGGAGAAAAACACGTCAGTTTAATTGAAACTATAATTTAACATTGAATATTTTTTGGTGCCAGTGTTTCATTTGTCATCAAGTCTTGTTCATATTTTTCCGTACCGCCTCATGTGTATCCCCTTTTTTATTTTCATTGATCTGCTAGAATTTAAGAGCTATCCCCACTCGGGGGAGGGGGGGGGTGGCGGAGGACAGACAGATGATTGGAATGGTTTCCTCTTTTTTCCAGTGTCATTGGTGGTGTGCCCGATAAGAGCCGCGGAGGTTACTGAGGAAACACCCATCCTTTTTTGGGGGGGCGGGGGGAGATAAAATGACCCTTGTCCCAGAAAAATTGACGAGTTGGCGTCTGGAAGATAGCTCTCAGAGTCCTTGGCTCTGGGTCTGAGGAGGAGAGAACCTTGAGGATAAAAGATGGGCCCCTTCTGTTGGTTTCAAATCACGGGTTTGTTGTGTTTTATATCCTAATCCATTTAATTTAATCAGATGCCCTTCCGTGGTTGAAACACAATTTACCAACATGCCCAATAAAACACAAACAGACACGCACCGTTTGATTCATAGCCTTTTAAGTGCGATATTTCCCCGTTTTATATCCTCATTCATCTTTTCTCCTATCATGAATTCACCTCCTACCCGACTAACATCCTCGCTATAGCCCATGCCATTATGCATTATGACTTTTTTAACTTAAATTGCGACCTTGAAGAAAAACTTTATTGAAGTAAATTCAAAAAGCAGGTCCAGAATCTCCAACATCTCCCTTCACCTTCCTGCAGGAATGTAGAGATGTACTTTTTGGGCGTGGCTGAACATCTTGAAATAACAGCATAATTGTAGGATGTGGTGCAAAAAATCAGAAGATCACGTTTTCTTAAAGATTTGAATATTCTAAATGAAATTAAACAGCATCCCTATGATGGCTGAGGGCCTGTGAACTTGCCATCTGATTTATGTCCACTAGGGGGCAGCAGAAACACACCCACACACATGGCGTTGACATATTGTGACCTGGTAAAGGTGCTATTCGTGTGGCTAATTGTTGCATAGATCACAGCCTACTTAAGAAATGCCAAAGCCTGTCCTGTTTTAAAGGTTGTTGCCTACTGCAAAACAACAACAACAACAACAACAACAACAACAACAACAACAACACACACACGGTCCCATGACTCACGTTTGATGAATGTTTTTCTGGGATAAGAGAGAGACGGAGTGTAAAGATGGGCGGACAACGGCGTGGAGAAACACGGCGGGCTGCTCTTCCTCTCTCGCCTCACTCTTTAGCCTCTCCGTCCGTGTGACGTAGGTTTCTTTGATCTCTCTCACTCCAACACTCACACAAGGGGAATGAAGCGGGGAAAAAAGTCAGGCAGTTTGAGGATTCCCGAGAACACAATCCTGCTCAGTGTCACAGTAAGTCTTGAAAAGTTGAAGCTCCTCTGAAGTTTTTTGGCAGCGAGTCACATCCCCTCTACCTATCTTCTTCTGACTTATCATCACTGCTTCAGGGTGACAACAGTAGAGACAACACCAAGAGCCACACGCTACTTTTTTTATTTAATATATTTTACGCCCGGGGATGAAACGCACGCAAACTTTTGCCCCGGGTTTTTCAAAGAGCGTTCAAGAGGACCAGATGATAGATTGATAGAGATAGATAGAAATATACTTTATTAATCCCCAAGGGGAAATTTGTTGTTACAGTAGCACCAATAAACTAAACACACAAGAATAAAATATACATGTAAGAAACAGAAACAGTGACTGTGCACAAACTGTGAAAGGAGCCCGCTTTTTCTTTTGGTCGGTGGAAAAAACAACAAACAAACAAAACAACAGAACTGTCTCGGGCCTCCGTCAGCTGACCGCGCTCGAATAAATAAACGGCTTTTGAAAAAAATCTGATTTCACCACACTGTGTGGCGCACTCGTGTTTCGCCAGCTGCCGAGATACCGTGACTCCTGGAGTCGAGAGCGACCGCTTCGGGATTTATTTTTCAAAGAGACGTCGCGAGGCTGTGTCTGTGATACGTGTGGTTTTGAAGGACTCTTTGGAGGACTCTAGTGCATCTCTGCAGCGAGGCGAGGAGATTGGAGGTCAAACACGTCGAGCTGGCGTTCATTTTTAGGTATTCACGGACTGAATGTGGAGGCGTCTCGGTTTCCTACTGCTCTTTGTAGGGAAGAGATAGGCACACACACACACACACACACACACACACACACACACACACACACACTGCCACATTGTGTTTTAATATACCGATGCATTCTTTTGAATGGCCAACAGGGGGCGACCCCCGTAGATGAGGGACGGGGGCTGTGTGTGTGTGTGTGTGTGTCGGGGGGGGGCGTTAACCCCTTCACGTGTAATTCTGACAGCATTACACGTGTCCTTGTGTCCCGAAGGGCGCACCTGTGCGTGTGGAGATGTAAACGTCGGCCTTTTGGAGCGTGTGCTCCCAGAAGCCGGCGCGCGGCGACCCGATCGCTGATGTGTTTTTTTCCACCTTTTGCCTTTGAGTTCTGCGTGCATCATTTCTGCTGCACGCGGCGACCCGCAGCTGCTGAGTGATTCTCGTGCTCCTCATCATCATCATCATCATCATCATCATCATCATCATCATCATAAGCGGTTTAGTTTATTTGCATCTTCACGGATGATAACGTTTCCCTCTCTGAGAAGACCTTTGTGTGTCATCTGCGTATTAAGGCCACCCATTAGGCTCCCAGAGTGCCACACACACACACACACACACACACACACACACACACACACACACATTCAAAGACACGCAAATCCCATCATCTGTGTTGGTTGTTTACCCAACATTCCCTCTGGGCTCAGTCCTTTTTAATCCTCGACGTAACAACAGAACCTGGCCGCGTTCACGCCGCTGGTCGAGAGCCAATCGGAACGCAGCAACGTGATTTTTGACCGCTTCATTCTGTAAAGTGTGAGCTTCTAACTGAAGCAAACTATTTGATGAAAGTGTCTAATTCAATGAAGGTTCAGCCCTCGTTGGCACCGACAAAGAGGCCTTGGCACCATTTTGGAGACGTGCAGTAAAATCTCGCCCAGTCACTCCCAGATTAAATTCTCATCCCGGGGTTAAAAAAGAAAAAGACCCCCCCCCCCCCAGAGTTGAACAGGATGGTGGGGGACGCGGCGTCGGAGCGGCTTAAGCGCGCTCGGCCTGGCAATCACGCGGCGGTGTTGACGGGAAGGAGACAGCTTGCGCTCGGGCGAATAAAAAAGCAGCAAAAGACGAGGAAGGGGGAGGGGAGAGAAAAGGAGGGGGGGGGGAGGGAGGAGCTTGGAGGGACGGGGCTGACGCGCGCCGTCACCCGTTTGCCGATTCGTTAGCCGAGAGCACCGCCGCCGCCGCCGCCGCTGCTTCTGCTGCGTCGGAGCGGCCGTCCCGCTCGCATTCCTCAGCCGGAGTGCGTCGGCTTCCTCGGACGGGGGCAGGATGAGGAGGCAGTGCGGGGACGACGGGCATCACCCGCGCTCAGAGGTACCCAACGAGGGATGGGGAGGAGAGGGGGAGGGAGTGGGTGGGGGGTGATGGAGTGCCCGAGGTGGTCGTACAACTTTAATTTTCTTTTTTCGCTTGTGTAAGCAGAGAAACCTGAGGGAGGGAACTAAATGCGTTGCATTTGTGCCCTCCTCCTCGCCTCCTTTTCTCTTTGTTTTTTTTGTGTTGATTTTAATTATTTTCCTTATTTTCCTTTACAGCAAGCCCTGGACTCCAACCTGACCAACTTGATCAAGAGGAACAACGAGCTGGAGTCCCTGATGGGAAAACTGATCCAGACGTGTCAACATGTGGAGGTGAGTCCCAGTGGCCTCCGCTGACCTAGATAAGACCCCCGTCGAGCCTCTATAGAAAACCCATCATGTAGTTTGTTTATAGGAAACTTGTTTCATTATCAGCCTAACATCATTGCAGCAATTATACCCTGAATCTCATTCAATATTTTAATTTATTTAATATAAAAAAAACACCATGATTTGCTTTATCTTGCAGAAAGACCCTTTAGCTTAGCATGTAGCAGCTAAGGTTAGCAGCTAAACTACAAACACAAGAGCCAAACAGATTTGTTGATTCGTCATTTAAATCGATCGACAGAAATCAAGTGCAGATTTTCTGCTTTTTGTTTTTACTGGAAATGTAATATCTTTGGGTTTTGGGAGTCTTGGTTAGTTAAATATAGAAACTCCTCTCGGCTCTGTTGCTCTTGTGCCTTTTTTCTTTGGTAATTCCGATTGTTTTGTTTTTTTACTCGTGTCGAGTGGTGCGTCTCATGTCCCCCGCCGAGGGCAGTTGTGCGCTCCGCCTGCCCCTTCACGTTACTCCGGCCCACTAAGAAGCTTTAAATAAAGAAACGCCTCAGGGCTGAGGAGCCAGTGGAAGCTTCGCTCGGATATAATGGAGGACAAGCCTCTCCGCCCGGCCCTTAAAGTCCTTCACAAGCAAACTAAATGGATTGGGATCTATTAAAAGGACATTTTTATTATTTTATTTTAGTGCCGTGTGCACATTCTTTTCCCAGTATGTTTTCTTTCCTTTTAACAATCACAGAGAGATGGTTTTTCTTCCTCTGTGAGTTAAACTCTCAGAATTTTTATGACGGCGGGAATATTAGATTGAAATAAAAAAAAGATGTCGGCCCTTATGCTGATAGAAGATAGATAAATAGAAGAAAAAATAAGATGGTCACAGTGTTGGACTCTCTGAATATATATATATATATATATATATATATATATATATATATATATATATATATATATATATATATAAAAATCCAATGCTGACTTTCTCTGTCTATATATATATATATATATATATATATATATATATATATATATATATATATATATATATATATATATATATATATTATTTTTTTAAGGTCACCACATGCCTCTAAGTACACTTGAACTTTAGTTTTAAGACATCATCTAGTCTCAGATGTCAGAGAATGTCAGAATTGTATATATATATATATATATATATATATATATATATATATATATATATATATATATATATATATATTCAGAGAGTCCAACATGCAGTTCCTCTGAGCTGTGGTTTAAGCCTGCATCAAGATGATGTCATTGTCGGGGTCCAATGCCACACGGCATTTTTGCCTGTTGGAAATAGTTATTATTAGTTTTAATCAAATTAATTATACAGTAAGATAGAGTCGAAGGTGGACAATTAGTTGGTCCGTTTATAGAAATGAAAAAATGAAGGGAAAAAAGCCAAAGTGACGGACTTTGAGGAAAATACATTCCTCTGATGTCTCCGGCTTGTGAGGTTTACAGTCGCCTCCTTTCTTGCAGAAAGTTGGTCTTTTCAAAAGTTTGGATATTCTCAAGTGTGTGTGTGTGTGTATGTTTCTGTGGCAAATGAGTCTCCTAATGTCCCCGTCATGGTGCACTCTGTCATCCTGCTCCTCTGCCCCCCGAGCGCTCTGCCCACAGTCATTAGACGCTCCACATCTCTACATGGTCCATGATGTACTCTGGTCACAATCAGTGTGTGTGTGTGTGTGTGAGAGACATTTTCTTTCAGGGATGCTGAAATCTGGGGCAGCATGTATGGCATTGTGTGTGTGTGTGTGTGTGTGTGTGTGTGTGTGTGTGTGTGTGTGTGTGTGTCCGTACGGCCTTGTGGGCGGCCGTTCCGCTCAGATGAGCAATATCGGAGGTCGTCGTCTTCATTCGCGGTGACCTCTCGAGATTAACGTCCGTGAAATGTCAGACGCTTCTTTCCGCGTTATTGTTGTTTCGCAGCTCTGGGAAAACACTCACTGGTGTTTTACAGAAAAAGGAAAACCCCCCGGCAAAATAAGCGAAAGGAGATGAACTCCAATGTGTGTATTTGTGGTCGAGATGTCTGCGAATATTCTTCGCCCCAAATCCCCATTTAGATCTGTTTAAGTCGACTAATTGGTGCACAATGTGACACGGAGAGATAACACATGTACACGCTTTTCACCGAGTACGCACTTTTTACACATCAAGTTCCCCCAGAGCTGTCGATGGGCGTCGTCGAAGGGACCAATTAGTATCGTTGAAAAGGCGTTGCGCTGAGCACGGCTCTCACACACACACACACACACACACACACACACACACACACACACACACACACACACACACACACACACACACACACAACGCGTGTAATCCATGTGTTTTTACGAACTTTATTTCTGTTGGATGCTGTTTGGGGAGGCCGCGTTGAGGATATCGAGGGAAGTCCCTTCCAGCCTCTGTTTCGATGTCGAGAGAGAGAGAGAGAGAGAGAGAGAGACTTTACAAGGTGCTGGAAGGAGAGCGATATGACCACGTTGAGGGTGGAACGGACCTGCGGGCTTGTAATTGGAGTCGGAACAACGTGTACAGGCTGGAGAAGTTTCCGAGTTAATCAAAACACCTCACGCCATTTTACTTCCGAGGACTCGGAGGTGCTTTTTTTCTTCTTTTTCCTCGCGTTTAACTGCCGTCCGTGTTTGGGTTTTGCTCTCAGCAGATGTTTGAACCCGCTGACACAAAAGGCCTCAAATCTATACGTAGGTTAACTAGTAAGCCAACGGAAAGCCTGATTAATTTAGTTTTAGTGCGGTTTCATTTGGGGTATCGCAAAATACCAAATGTCCGAGTCTCATCCTTTCAAACGGTAACTCTTCCTGTATTTGGAAAAGAGGGTTTCCCATTGGCTGTTTCCAAAATCATTCTCCGGTTTCAGATTCCCGTCACATATCTCACAGAAACCGGCATAATTCTGCCGAGGGACTTTTTTCCGAGGCGCTCCGTTTCCCGCGGTCCTGATTTAAGACCTGCTCCTCCCGCTGAGTGTCATGTCCGCTCTCCAACAGCCTGCTGCTTATTCGACCCGTCACTCAGGGCAGAGCGGCCGACTGCGCCTCATCTTTCCAGAGCCGACGGATGGAAATGACATGCTGTCCGTCGGGCCGACGTGAGACTCGCGCCTATCGCCCTCTGTCAGATGTGTGTGTTTATGGGATGCTCTCTGCTGTATGAATTGGTTCTCAGGTGAACGCGACCCGCCAAGAGGGCAAGCTCCTGGAGGAGTGCGACGTCCTGATTGACATCATCCAGCAGCGGAGGCAGATCATCGGCAACAAGATCAAGGAGGGGAAGGTGAGCAGAACGGGGGATGGGGTGTGTGTGTGTGTGTGTGTGTGTGTGTGTGTGTGTGTGTGTGTGTGTGTGTGGATGCCATTCGTGCCGCTCTTTCACCCCATCGCCTCTCGCTTCATTCGACGCGGCCACAGACTTTATCGTCTTTATCGAACTTTATTGATGCCACGTTATTGTAGCCACTAACTAGTAATAATATAATATACTTTTATTGGCATATTACATATAGTTATATACATATATGAAATGTATTCTCTGCATTTAACCCATCCTTAATTATTAAGGAGCAGTGGGCTGCAGTCATGCGCCCGGGGATCAGTGCCTTGCTCATGGACACTTTGAGTTGCAACTAATGGGGGGAGCGATCCCACAACCTTGGGGTTGCAGGACGACCCCCCTTACCCCACTGAGCTACAGCCGCCCCATAACTTACATAAATCCTAATGAACGGAAGAAATAATACAAACATCTTCCGTCAATATTTACAGCAGGTGCAATGATCGAGGGGCAAACAACGTCTGCAAATATAATATTCGACAATTTAAAAAAGACACACGACCCGACTGCATTGCTGCCAATACGGCATGTCAAACGGTTTGGATTCCGACAAGCTGCTCACGTCATCGCCTTCATCCATCAGGATTTCGACAGATTGAGAGCCTCCGGGCTATTTGCGCGTCACATATAATAATTGGTTACAGCCACTCGGCCCGATATAGCGAACAGGCGGGAACAACCGTTCAGACTTCCACGCGCTCCAAACAGACGGGCGAAAACACTTCCGACATAAAGAGTTGCTTCTAATGAAAAATAGAATATTTTCTTTCACCATGTAATGTTAAATAATTTGCATCAGACAGGACAGCAAAAAAGAAACGGAGAGAAGTTTATTTTTCAGGCTTTTCCGAGACAAGTTTCAGTTTACTCTACTTAATTTGCACATTTAAATGGATTTGCTCTCCGTGTAATAAACATGGAGGACTTTGCACATTTAAATGGATTTGGAATCGGATTACATGTATTTTAATTTGGGATCTCTACAAGCCAAACTGCTGATGAAATGTCCTTTAACCTCAATCCAGCCCCCGACCTCAATCTGTCTCTTAACATCTCCGCTCCCCCTGTAGGGAGAGGGGAGGGAACCGGAGGGCAAACGAGGAGATATCCAATCCCAGATTTGCGAGCAGTGGAGTATTGACGATAGACATGGCATGGACGAGCTTAACTCAAAATAATTCACTTCTGGAGGGATTTTAGCTGCAGAATGACAACCGTAGGTTCTCTACTGTGACGTTTCTGGTTCATTTCCCAGTTACAAGAAATCTGTGGCGTCTAAACAAAAACCTCATTGAACATGAAACGAGGAAGTCGGCCAAACCGATCCGCTTCCAGGCCCTGATTTTGTAATTCAGTCCTGGATGTTCATTCCGATTAAGAAAACATGAGAAATGACTATGTGCAGTCAGTCGGAGCTGGATACGTGACTAACTTTGAAATGTTAAAATCCATCTAATGATGCTCTAACCCTTAATACTATGCAACGTCTTCACCCGGATGAAGGTATTGTCATGTTCTCAGACTGGTCTTTGGCCCCCTTCTCCAGGCCCAAAGGATTCGGAAGCTCGCCCAACAGATCTCCAACTGCAAGCAGTGCATCGAGAGGTCCTCGGCCCTCATCACGCAGGCCGACCAGACGCTGAAGGAAACCGACCACGCCCGCTTCCTGCAGACCGCCAAGACCATCAACGAGAGGTCGGTCAACGTCTAGCTTTAGGAAGCGGGGAAAGACGTTGAGAAAGACTTTGGGAACTGTGTACTCGACAAGTAGAGAGGGAAGTGTATTGGGTTGTAACGAAGTGAGGGTCGGACGCAGAGAAAACAAGGCTGGACTCCGGTTTTAAATAGAAACCATAACTCTCTTTACTCTAGAAAAAAGGTTGAACAAAGGAACACTGGGAAAACTGACAGGAATCGACCAAGACGGGAATAAGTGACACTCAAAAAGACACTACCAGAGACATTTGTAAATACAGACAGGAGACAAGGAAAAGACTGGCACAATATATAGGGGGGAACACAGGTGTACGGCATGATGCAATCAGGGAGACAGAGGAGTGGCTGAGGGCAGGTGAAGGGAATTAACTAATCAAGGAGACAGGAGTGGCTGAGGGCAGGTGAAGGGAATTAACCAATCAAGGAGGCAGAGGAGTGGGTGAGAGCAGGTGGAGGGAATTAACCAATCAAGGAGGCAGAGGAGTGGGTGAGAGCAGGTGAAGGGAATTAACCAATCAAGAAGACAGAGGCATGGCTGAGGGCAGGTGAAGGAAATGAACTAATCAAGGAGACAGGAGTGGCTGAGGGCAGGTGAAGGGAATTAACCAATCAAGACAGAGGAGACACAGAATACGGCGTTACAGGAAGCCACCCTTCATTTAGCCATATCGCATTCCACTCACTTTCTCAAGCTTTCTGACTAATTTGGCAATTTAGAGCAGAAGCCGGTGTCCGATATGTGCGTGTTTAGGAGTGATTCAATCAGAATCTCATCTGCAGTCTCATTTAGGCGATACGATTTTATTCAGATTGAGTATTTCTAATTTAGCAGCTTTTGCTTAATTATTTAACTCAATATCATTTATCTTGCATCCGTCTACCCAATGTTCCACAATCCTGTGTTTCCACTGCTTAGAGTAGCATATAAATGATATATATATATATATATATATATATATATATATATATATATATATATATATATATCTGTCCACTGAAGTATGACGGCCACTTCTATTTTGATGGGTTGGTGATTTAGGGTTTCCATGGCGACTGCATCGACCCAAGTGCTGATCCCTGAGATACACCTGACGGACACCTTTGACACGGTGGCCCTGGACTTCACCAGAGAGAAGAAGTTGCTGGAGAATCTGGATTACCTGACAGGTAAACCTCGATGTCAGCCCCTCGTCTGTGAAGCGTTTTAAAATCACGCGAAACACTTGATGCTTTCTTTCCTTTAAGTTAAAACCACAAACCGGGTGACACTTTCGGTCTCCTCTACAGACTAGCCCTTTACATTACATGTCATTTAGCTGACGCTTTTATCCAAAGCGACTTACGATCCTGTTACATTCGTACACCGTAGACGCAGCTACAGGGAGCAATTCAGGGTTAAGTGCCTTGCTCAAGGACACATCGACTAGGGCGGGGATTGAACCTCCAACCCCGTGATTGAAAGACGGACCTGCTACCCACTGACCCATAGTCGCCCTTTAATTCCGTTCCTCTATAAAAACGAACGTTGCGACTTTTTCGCCGTCAAATTCCACTTTTAGAATTCTTTTGAAGTCCACGCTGTTTTTCCAAGCACTGCGTTTGAAGGAGCACCCCCCCCCCCCAGTACATTAACTCCAGAATAAATTTTCAACATTCATTTCCGACGGCCCATTTGGAAGGGCCCATCGTCGCGTCGCCGTGAGTTACGAGTGGATTTGAAGGTCCGTGGGAAATGGCTGGCGTTCGCTGGAGGGCCTTTTCCACTAAGTGAATCAGTCTGAATCACTCCACCGTGTTCAGCCACTCGTGGCGGGATGCGTGGGAGAGGGAGAGAGCGAAAGGCACAGAAAGAGATGTGACGTGGCTGTACGACGCATTTAGGTTGTGTCTTTGTATCTTTGCTCCTTAACTCGGAGGATTCTCTTCCCACCAAAGGCTTTGTGAAGAAAAAGAAAGAAAAGAAAAGGG
Organism: Liparis tanakae; assembly: GCA_036178185.1. Lineage (NCBI taxonomy): Eukaryota > Metazoa > Chordata > Actinopteri > Perciformes > Liparidae > Liparis > Liparis tanakae. The sequence goes on along the minus strand of CM070103.1, from coordinate 3,959,989 downwards.
AGAACTATATCATATGAAGCACATAAATACACTGGTGTACTAGCCAACTGGTTAGATAACAACTCCAGCAAAAGAAGTGCGTTATTTGCTCCCCCCGCTGTGTTAATGTGAGCCGCTTTGAATGTGAATATTTCATAATTTCCCTTCTGCGTTGCTTTTAAAGCTCAACCTACCACTCACAACATCTTCTGTCCGGTGTGTAATGAAGCCTTTACGCTCATAAATGAAGTCATGCGGGGGTTGATTGGGAATACTGTTTTCTATATAACAAATGTTGAGCGTGTTAATGTTTTTTTAAATGGTTTAATTTGTGATTATATTCAGTTGGCATCATCGTCATTAGATGGTGTTGAATGACTTTTCCTCCTTGTTTCTTCTTCTTGCGTCCTCTGCAGCTCCGAACGCTCCGTGCATCCGGGAGGAGTTGTGCACGGCGTCGTACGACACCATCTCCGTCCACTGGACGTCCGATGACGAGTTCACGGTGGTGTCCTACGAGCTCCAGTACGCCATCTTCACCGGGCAGTCCAACATCGCCAGTAAGTACGAGAGGCCGGAAAAAAGGAATGCTTGGAATCAGACGGGGGATCGATGTAGGTCGAGGAAGAATGGGGTCCACATCTCTAAGTCGGATCAGTGTATTGTGGGAAGGATTGGGAAGAGTGATTTCATCTGCCCCCTCCCAGATGGAAAATGAGGACCAGGAAGTGTCGGTAAAATGGCCATTGCAGAAGGCTTAGAGTAGAAATGGAAGATAAAAAAAGCACGATAAAACGGAACAAATGAATCCCAGATAGGACACGTTTTAATAATAACACACAATGGACGCCAAGTACTCGACGGAGAGGAGAAAATGGATGTACGATTCCCTGCTGAGGGATCAAGCTGGATTCAGAAAGTATCCGCCCTTGCAAATTATCTCCCGGCAACAGGGACAGACGACTTCTTTCAAGCTGTTCTGAAGAGGCTTGTTGAGAACTTGCTAACTGAATAATGCGACCCGCTCAATTACGGCCACCGGGGTCCCGCAGGGCAGCCGGGAGTTGAAGCGCTTCTCTGAAAGCCGAGATAGCGGATGAAAGCGGTGAAGCCTGAGGTCTTAACGCGGCTATCACCCCTCAGATGTCGCGCATCAAGTGGCCGGAGCTCCAACGAGATTTGACAATCGCGAGGCGGAGAATCCACTTTGGGTGTCGAGCCCTCGGTCGAAGGAGGAGACTCCAGTAAAGTTTCTTACGTCCCCCCTCCATTTTCCCGAGGTCGCACCTCTCAAATCACCTCGGTTGGTACCGGCGGCCGTCCAGCTAACGTGACATTTATTTCCCCCTCCTTTTCTTTTTCTCTCTCACATCCTTCCCGTACGAACCGAGGCGAGCTGCGATTCTTCTCACCTCCCCCCTCCGTTTTCACATCCCATAATGTCAGGAGGTGTTGCGGTCGCCATCCGAGTCGCACGCAATTCCCCCGTCGGAGCGATCGGGAGGAATGGAGCGACGAAGCTCTACCAACGTTGATTCAATAAGAGACACAAAAAAACACACGCCTAATCGAAGCATAGGCGTTCAGCGCAGCCTTCTGCATGAGGAAAATGAATGCTAGGAATAAAGACCGCTTCTATGCATTCGATTTTAATAGATAGGTCTAGAAACGTGTCACGGAATAGTAGCACTCGCCCAGTGGGATCCTCCTGTCCTGATGTCCTCATTTGTCTTAATAAGTAGTAGAGATGATCGAAAAATGAATGCTAATTTAGAAGATGTCCATTCATCCCCATCCTTGTTCGTCCAACGGCGTCCTGAGTAGCGGGCCCCCGAAGCCGAGGGTGTTAATATAGATCCGACGAATGAACACTTGTCACTTTGACAGGTGCCAACGGGGTGTCGTTTTTTGCTGCATGTGTGAGCACTTGCACAGATTTCTCCTCCGAGAAATGAACTCGAGTGGCATTTCTTCATCGTATCGACTGAATGCACACAGCCTCACCCCCTACGCCCAGGTCTGTGCAACTCATTGGAGAGCTGGATGATTGTTCCCAACATCAAGCAGAACCAATACACGGTGCACGGCCTGCAGAGCGGCACCAAGTACATCTTCGTCGTCAAGGCCATCAACCAAGCGGGCAGCCGGAGCAGTGAGCCGGGGACTCTGAAGACCAACAGTAAGTCCAATACCAACATTTTCTTTTCCATTTTTCACTTGAGATTTACTTCACAAATTACATGTCATTTAGCAGACGCTTTTACCCAAAGCAACTTACAATAAGTGCATTTCAACCTAGAGTATAAACTAAGAACAACAAGAATACAGAAAGTAACATTTCCTCAACATAGTCGAATTACAAAAGTACCATAATAAGAGATATTTAAGAGCCACTGAAGTGCAAATCTGTGTTTTAATCCAGATATAGTCGGAAAAGGTGCGTTTTCAGTTTCCGGCAGAAGCTGTAGAGACTTTCTGCTGTCCTGATGTCAGTGGGGAGCTCGTTCCACCACAAATGAAATTCAATTAACGGAAAAAGAAAATGACTCGTCTCCTAGATATCCACGTTTCCAATTTATTCCTCCTCGACAAGGCCAGCCGTTCAAGCTGGACCCCAAATCGGCCCACAAGAAGCTGAAGGTGTCCCACGATAACCTGACGGTGGAGCGGGACGAAACCACGTCCAAGAAAGGCCACAGCCAGGAGCGCTTCACCAGCCAGAGCAGCTACGGCGTGGTGGGCAACGTCTACATCGACAGCGGCCGCCACTACTGGGAGGCGTTAATCGGGGGGAGCACATGGTGAGTTCTACCGACCCAACGAATCTCTTCGAAGGAAGAGGCTCAAGTTGACCGACCGTCCGTCTCCGCCGCCTTCCATCCCCCTCTAGGTACGCCATCGGTATCGCCTATAAATCGGCGCCCAAGCACGAGTGGATCGGCAAGAACTCGGCCTCCTGGGTGCTGTGCCGCTGCAACAACTCCTGGGTGGTCCGCCACAACAGCAAGGAGCTGGGCATCGAGCCGTCGCCCCACCTGCGGCGCGTCGGCGTCCTGCTGGACTACGACGCCGGCTACGTGACCTTCTACGACGCCGTGGGCTCCCAGCACCTGCACACGTTCCACGTGTCCTTCGTCCAGCCCGTGTGTCCCGTGTTCAACGTGTGGAACAAGTGTCTGACCATTCTCACCGGCCTGCCCATCCCGGACCATCTGGAGGAGCTGGAGCCCGACAACTGAGAACGATCAGACGGACGGGGGATGAAAATCGACGAGATTTGTGGAGTCCCGCCCCCTTTTTTTTCTGCAGTTTTTAACCTCCCGATAAATTCGGTTCCTGTGCACTTTCGAACAAGTAGGGAAATAACGTCAGCGCAGTTACTGTGTGCAGCTTTAACATGTGGAGGGAATGAAGAAGAGACGTCTGCTGGGGTTTTCTCTCCGAGCTTCTGCAAAGTCGTCATCCGTTGTTTGTGCGCTATGATTTCGACTGCCGGTTCGCGTCGTCTTTGTCTCCAGCCGAAAACCTTTTATTTTTCTTTCTCCCCCCCACCCCCCGAGACGAATGACGGTAAAACTGGAGCCAATCAGAGAAGCCAGGACGCATGGACAGATCTGAGCCACACATTCATACTCTGAAGGCACTTTGGGCCACGATCGGTGCATTTGTACCATGGCAACTGGGAAACAAGCCACAAATCAATTTATAATGTTCTTCTTTTCTTTTACACCACCTTATCAGATATAGCACTTAGAAAATCCCTGAAAGTACACACACAGAGTTAACACTGTACACACACGCACACACAGACCCCAACGATAATCAATCATTTTTGCCGGATAGAGAAGAGTTATAGATGTATATTTTGTAAATTCATCACATACCTCCTTTTATCTTTCCCTCGTTCATTGAAAAGGAACCAAAGTAGCCGTTGCTGTTTGTTCGGACGTCTTTACTTAAATAAATAAATGCTGAATTATTTTTTCAAACGTGTTAAGAGAGGATATCGAATTATGCTAATCTAAAGATGCAGGAATCCCTTAAATGTAGACCTTGTTTTTGTACATTGCTCATACTATACTCCTGCTTTTTTTTGTTTTTGTTGCCTAAAATTCATTATTCGGTGCAATTATCATGAATTAATATTGGAAAAAGTGGCGTTTGACTTTTGTGTTAAATTCCCTTTTCTTTGGCCGCCATTTGGATTTCATGCGATGCATTACACAAGAGGTTGTCTTTCAGTTATGATTGAAGCTGGATTTCTTTTCTCATTTTTCTACACGACAAAGCGTACGGCTGTTTAGCAGGACACATTTGTGCTGATGTGCCAAGACATAATTAATAACCTTTTAACAAAGAGTGTCTTCCCATGATTAAAAATACTAATATGTACACGTCATGTTTACACTGAGGTCTTAGGGGAAACACATCTAATCTACATGCAGCATCACTTTCTGTCCGACATGGTGCGCTGGGATTATGTCAGTGGGGTGCACGTTACTTTCACTCATTGGTTTGCTATTTAACAAAAGGGACAAAGCTGAATTAATGAAATTCAGCCATTGATACCGAAAAGGCCAAGACCCTTGCAACTAAACCTCTCAAAGGGATATCATCAATACTCCATCCTATAATTCAATATTGTTCTGTGTAATATTTTTTTTAGCAGTGGCACTAAAAGGTGCTCCTCAGTGTAAATAAAGATTTGGTTGTTTTAATATTGCTATGTTTCAATACCTGGTGTACTTCTAAAGTATGGCAAAAAAAAAAAAAAAAATCGATCCTCTAATTCTGTGCTTCCGCCGCAATTAATTGATCCGTGTGTTTTCATTGTATCCGATGAATATGTAGTGCTTAATTTAATGTTTCCGTTTGAACTTTCATGACCCGTGTTGTTTTTTTTTCTTCTTTTCAAAAAAAATATATGGAAAACCGGATATGTGCGCTTGCATCACTGTCGTCTGAGGTGAGTCTACGAGAAGGTCACAAAAATAAACGTTTGTCCCTCTCTTCACGTTACAGCGTGCGATTCTTCGCCCAGTGAGGCGAGACGGCGCCGCGAGAATGTCATCGGTTGAGCTCGGACGGGGTGAAATGCCAGCAGCCGTTCCTAGGGTGTGTTGGGCTACGAACAAAGATCAAATCCTGAGGATAATCAACCGGTTGAAGATTCACTTAAGGTTCTGGCATTTTGGTGTAAAGTGACCGCTTCCCCCCCCCCGAGGAAGACTCTTCTTCTCGGTCCACTGCCCACGTTATGAAGTCAAATTCAGGTCAGTCATCTGACATTTAGAAACCCTATAATCCATAATCCTACACCCATAATGGATCACATGACGTGTGGAAGAGAGAGAGAGCGGGGGGGTGGGGGGGGGGGTCGCACGGTATGTCATCCCCCCGACTAAGGCATCGACCCGTGGGTTGGAAACTGATTCCAATGGATTCATCGAGCAACGTTGGGTCTAATCGTCGTGGCGAGAGGTTTGTTTTTTCTTTTAAGTTATTACACTTTAATTACCATTAAAAAAAAAAGATTCTGCACACGGCATCAAAGACCCTCATTTTCCCGAGGAAGTGGAGGTGGTTGAGTCCGTCGTGTAGAAATTAGTGGGATTCTTCCCGATTCCTCCAGGAGCATTAGCTCTGTGTGTGTGTGTGTGTGTGTGTGTGTGTGTGTGTGTGTGTGTGTTTTGTTGGCATGGTTCAGTGGTAAATAAAATAAAAATCTGTCAACCCGCCGCTTCACCGAGCAAACAATAAAAAGACACAAAGGCAATTTCCAGGTCACCATCTGCAAGTCACGGAGGCGTGCGTCTGCACTAAAGGAGACACGGTGGAGTTAGTGTGCGCAGATGTCTCGTTGTTGTTGACACAAGCGGACAGCGACTCACTGACACCACTCGCCGCACGCCTAAAACTCCGAGTCACGAACGGCGTCGCGTCTTGGCGCGAGGAGGTCCGTAGAGAGCAATTGCCTTCTAAACGCTTCCCATCTCCATGAAGTAATGAATTCCTCGTCGGAGCTGCGCCTGTACCCCCGGAAATTACAACCTTTCACCGCCAACTTAATGCAATTTTCGCCTAGGTCAGCGGCTCGAGGCGCTCGCCGGCCCTCCCGCGTGACATTTCTCCCGGACAATCGATACGAGTCGTTTAACGCGTCCCGGGATGCCGTCGCTCGGCCCGAACGCGCCGCGAAAGGTTGAAGGACCGACTATTACATTAACCTTTTTATCAGGGGGAAGGACTCTGCCGGGCTGCTGCGTCGTGGGAATTTTCGTCACGTGGTCACGCTTGAGAGCTCAGGCTGTAGGGGATTGGGGTGCGGGGGTTGAATGTACTTCAACGGGAAGCATATACAGTATCAGTTGGATTTTTATTTATCCCACAGGCTCTTGGGATTTGGGCCACGGACCTTCCTTCACAAGACCACTTCCCTGTCCTTGAAGGCAAGCGTCGCATCGGCCTACTTTGTGTATGTTGCCGGTTGCGCCCGGCCGCCACGGCAACCGCACTTGTGAGGGCAGTCCGGAGGCTCTGCCGTCCCCAGAGGATGTGTGAGAGAGAGAGAGAGAGAGAGAGAGAGAGAGAGAGAGAGAGAGAGAGAGAGAGAGAGAGAGAGAGACTCAAGGAGAAAGAGCCTCTGTGCTCCTCGGGGAAGAGGCGCATACATTCTATAGGCCCTCGCGGTCCTGATGTACAGTGAGTGAGTGTGTATATGTGTGTGTGTGTGCGTGTGTGTGTGCGTGTGTGTGTGTGTGTAGTGAACAAGCTCACTGGTAAATGGGCGATGGCAGCCTGAGAGGCGAAGGAGGAATACGAGTCACTCCCTCAGGAGTGGACCTGGAAAAACAAACATTTCAGTCCAGAGTGAGCCATTCTGTGCTTTTTTTAGCCAACGAGCTTCACGGTTATTCATTAATTGGAGAGCAATACTGGCCGCTAGAGAAAAAAGCATCGTGGGTTTAAACGGCGAGACCCACGATATAATTCCTTCCCCGTGTAGACAGATGTTTGCGGCAAGAGGATGCAAGTAACGAAACTAAATTAAAACGACAGGCAGAATGAGCAATAGACTCCACGGCGGGAGCAACAAGCATCATTATGCCACATGAATTATATACGACACTTGTTATGGAATCAACAGAGTACAGCATCAGCACAGCAGATGTGCAGCATAATAGACTGCCACACACACACACACACAATGCTCATCTATACAATAGCTGAGTTTGTTATTGCCCTTCTACCCACAGGGTTGAAAGGGAATATCAGAATAACCTTCAGGTTACACAGTCCATGTAGATGTATTAAATCATCAAGTATTTGCCTGTGAGATAACATGTGACTTTATTTTATTATATTATATAAGACATGAAAAGTTCCTTTGTCACACTCTTTATGTCTCGTATATGAAGCAGTCCCCTAAGTGTCCAGCAGGTGTCACTGTTGGGTTTCAGACAAGCGCCTCATAGGATTGCTGTTCTATGCTGGACAGTAATTGGCAACCGAATGACTATTGAACTTCTCTCTGCAGAGACCTGGTGTGTGTGTGTGTGTGTGTGTGTGTCTGTGTGTGTATGTTTGTTTCAGAGATAAAGGCCTTTCAAGGAGACAGATCAATTGATTGTTATCCGTTATAATCTGCGATCCTTGTAGATTGCAATATCTCCGAGGCCTTCTGGTCTGGCTTTAGAAAGCCCCCAAGAAATAAAAGGGTGAATCCTATTCGTTCATCACATCATATCTCACATCTAATCCCCTGATGAATACTGATTTCAACTTTATTACACCGAGACGGAGGGAAATTCCATGAACGAAACACCAGACAGTTGTTACACGGGAGTCAGTAACTCACGTGAGCTTCCATCAAGACTGCTTTAAACTACGGTCTATTAAATCCTCAGTTTGGTTGGGAGACTGTTGGTGTCCATTCTAGTGTGGGCCGGGTAGACTTGGCCGAACACGTTGCTGCTTCACAAGTGTTTTCGAAAAAGATCGATATGTAATCAGGTTTGTTGGTGGGTTCTTTTCCTAACTTTTTATTTATTTTTTTATTCCTAAAAGGGTAGTTTTCTAAGAATGCAGCATGTACGCCTGGAACAAACAGCCAGTCCATGAGGCAGACACTGAATCTACCCCCCCCCCCACACACACACACACACACACACACACACATACACACACAACCTTCAAAGATACACTTATCACAATCATAGTAGTATCAAACATCACATACTCAATGGCCACCATTTGAGAAATCTCGCACCCGCTCTGACGAGATAACTAGCGTGAGGATGAACCAGCGTGAGGGTAAAAAAACATGACCATCATCGCGGGATCGTTATTAGCCAATGCGGCTCAAGGTTTTTTAGTTCAAATGATGTGCAGAGAAGGCAGAAGTAGAGCGGCGTCGTGGTCTTCCAATGGCCCGCCGTTGCCCGACTGCTCCGCTTTACGATCAAGCCTCCTGATGATGACACTGCAAGAATCGAGGATCTCGGCTTCTACCCAGGAGGGGTCTCTACTCGCTTGGCTTATAAGTACATCTGGGTTTGGCCGGCTACAGTTGAGTTGGTCTCCGGTGAGGAGATGGAGTAGCCACAAGGGGTAGTCCGAAGGCTGCCTGGGTAGTCCTACCTGCTGCTGAACAAAGCCCCCCTTGGAGCTCACTAGCATGGCCTCGGTCTCAGGGGGTGGAAAAAGAGAGCTGGGAAGAGAGCTAAAAGGCCACGTCTTTAGCCGGGAATTAGCCCCCGCGAAGTCTGTGCTAATGGCGGGCTAGCTGCTGGGGGATTTGGGAGGAAGCAGGCGTTCCACGGTTGCCCCCGTTCGCCCCGGCTAAGCCCCGCCGACGATCAATGCTCCTCAAGGGATCCACCGTTCTCTTTCAGGTAGGGAGTCGGCGACTTCACAGCAACGCGAGAATAATTAAACCGCCGCGGCTCATCCCCGACTCCTCACCACCCACGGACAGATACGAGGTTGTTAATGAGAATGAGTTCTGCCGAGGCGTCTTATCAGGACTCCCCTTACCTCCCAAATAAACCATACCCTCGTATTCACAAACGTGAGATAGCATTAGTTTGTATTGGGGAGGGTGGGGGGGATGAGACCCCTCATTTCTCCTTTAAATTAACATCAAATGTACTAGACGGTGGTTATGTATGCCTTGTTATCTGTTGCACCAGACGAGGCCATCGAAAAGCCATATCGGCACAAATGTTAACTTACCTGGATCGTTCTTTAATTCCACCCCCCCTCTTTCTTTTCTCACAGTCTGTCTTTCCCGGGCACTTCTCGCCGCCTTCCTTAAAACTCGCCGACATACGGTGCATTCTCTCTCTCCGCCGACCTTCCCAATCACTCTTTGATAGTCGAGCAATTCTTCCCAGACGGCCGGTCCGGAATCCAATTAGTTTGCTCCCCTCAATCATAACATCTTCAGTCGGGTTGAAACAAACTTGGACGGACATGCTTTTACTGCCTTGCTGCCTAATTAAGAGACGATAACTCATTGCACTCCAAACGGGCGAGCGCTTTTGTGCACTCAAGTAATTGGATAAATATATATATATATATATAAAAAGAGAGACAAGAGAGGGGAGCAACCAAGCGACTAGAAACGATAAAGGCACGAATTAAAAAAGGTGGCACTCACACACCTTTTCGTTAAAGGTACAAATTAAAAAAGGTGGCGCTCACACACCTTTTTGTTAGCTAGCTGTTGGGCTAAGTCCAAAAGAGTTGGGCGGTGTGCAAAAACGCTGCCTGCGAAGGACTCGAGGTGCGTTTCATGTCCGTTTTAAACATTCAGGGGAGCGTCTCTCGTACCAGCAGGCACATTGCTTTTCATTTCTACGAGGAAAGTACAAGAGCGCGTCTGCGACCCGACAAGGTGGAAGAACAAACGTCTCGGTGCGTCTTTTGTGTGTACGCGTTTGTGTGTTCTTGTACTTTTGTACTCGGGAGAAACAAATTGAGGTTTTAGACCTTTTCAGGTGACAGCATATCTGAGACGTGGGCAGATTTAGTTTGGTCCTCTGTGTCAGGTTATTTCGGATACCTAGTATTACAAGTATAATTCGTTTTTTCGAGTAGTCTTCAGGCTGTGAGACTGGCACTACTTTAGTGTTAGTAATCCAATTAGTGCAAATTCTTCCTGAGAAAATGCTAATTGGAGGTTTGACACAAGACAAAAAGTATTCACTCCATTTAAACATGGTGTTATCCAGTGATCTGTCTCGAGTATCTTATCCTGACATGAAAAAAAGTGCATGCTGATGTGAGGTGTTTGAGGTGCTAATTTGCAGGTCTAAAACACTGCAACCCGAATACTATCTGATAAGCTGCCACGTACTTCTCCACTAATGAAAATTAATAAGGAGAAGCAGAAACCACCCACCAGAAGAGGTAGTGGTTTCTGCATTGTAATGCAAGTCAAGCCCAAAATCAGGATGGGGGAAGTCCCAAATCAAGTCCCAAGTCTTAAACCTGGAGTTGTGAGTACTACACTTGTCGTAATACTCTCTTCCTTGATTTTGACGAGTGTAAAGTCAACAAATTACTGATTTGAGTATGACTCAAGTCCAAGTCACCTGACTCGAGTCCACACCTCTACCCACCAGAAATGGGGGCGGTGAGCAACTCCAGGATGGGGTGTAAACTTCATCCGTGGAGCGGCCCTTTAAGTCGATCAAGAATTAACCGAAAAACAGCAGATTTGGCGAGTCCGTGTGAACAAGAAGACCAAAGAGAGTATGTGTGAGATATAGTTGCCTGTGAGTAAGAGAGGAGGGAGGAGGATGCACGATTGTATATAAATGTGCGAAAGTACGTGTGTTTTTTGTGTACGTGTGTGTATGTGTGTGGTGGCGTTTGTTCTTGCCTGAGTGCGTTTACACAGAGGAGACCGGATATGACAGGCCTGTCTGTTGTCTCCCCAGAATAATTGCTTATGGATTACCTGAGGCGAGTCCCACTGGAGATGCTTAGAAATGACACTCCCGGGCGACTCCTTGAATCATGTTCATATCCGGTCAGAGCGAGAGTTTGATTTCGCTTTGCCTGATGTGCGCATATCGTTTCTCTGCTGTGTGTGTGTGTGCAGATCCAAGGTGATACGCCGTCTCCTTCATCTTGCTGATTTGCTCAGAGGTAACTCCAAAAGACATCACAGCTGTTTATTACATGCACCGATGGCGAGAACACGCAGACGCACAAACGGACCCGCACTCGCTTCTCAAAATCCGTCGGCGATGACTCGGCTGAATTTTGACGCGGCTGACGAGACTTGCCGCTGGAATCGTGTCCACGTCCGTCAAATTCGGGACGTTCGGGGAGACGTTTGAGAAGCTGGCAAAGTGTGCAGACATTATTAGGGGGAGGGCCAGACGGCCCAGACCCCCCCTGGTATAGGTCGCTGTGATAATCCGTAGTTCCATCCAGCTGCCGTCTTGTTGTCCCGGAGACCCCGACTTGTTCCCTTCTCGAGTACGAGTGTGTACCTGACCTTGAAGAGTAAACTCCTGTCACGGCCGCCCGCGGGAAAAAGGAAAAGCAAGTGGTTCCGCCTGCCTGACAAATTTGCACAAGGAGAGCCATTTCATGTGCCATTAAAATCCACAAAAGCCAAACAGCGGCCATTGTTTGTGTCGCGGGCACTCGGGGAAATTCTGACTAGCCCCTCCCCCCCCTTTCAAGTAAACTGCGTGTTCACAGTCGCCTCACACTCCCCTCCAGGTGGCAGGTGTGTTATTCATGCCAGGAATAAATGGGACGGCGCACATTAGACGTAACTCTTTGTTTGAGCCGCTTCCCCCCTTCAGGCTGTTCCCCCCCCCCCCTCCGTTGAGGTTCGCTTTACCCCACAATTAAGTCCTCATGACGCAATCGCGCTGTAACTCGCATTCCTGAGACGTGCGGATGTTGGCGCATCCCGTCGAAATTCTCGGATCCAGCTCACACAGCTCACTCTGCTTCACGCAGATTTTAATAAACAATTTACAACCTTTATTTTGATAGTAACACTTTTTTTTTTCTTGCAGAAGGGGATCCAAGTGAGACTGGAAGGTCCGGGTAACATTCAATTACATACCTCTCTACACACTGCATGTGCTGAACCGCGGTGGTGCCTGAAGTAGATGAGGGGTGACGGGGACACGCTCAAAACCCAGTGGGGGTGTAGTTTATTATTTATTTGACTGGCACAGTCACAGTGTGTGTGTGGTTGTTGCGGTTGACGCACCGGCCCGTGTCAAGAGTAAACGGGCTAAGGCCTAAAACCGCCAGACGCACGCTCAAGTTTTGAGAATTCAAAACGGGATGCCGGTTCCCTAGTGCCGATATCTTCTTGTAATGTGGAGACGTACTTAATCTGTTATGTTTCCTCATTTTGCAAACGCAACCCTTGGAACTCCCGATTGGCCCTTAAGGAATCAGTGCACAGCAGGGCGGCTAATCCTGGATTACCCCCGCGCAGATACCGGCTCGGAATTACTTATTTGTAGGAACTTTTGCCTTTGTCTCCTGATTCCACTTTGGTTTTCATGCTGGAGTTTATTTGTCTTTGTTTTTGGTCCCACAGAATACAAAACAACACAAGATATATTCAATGAAATATACAGTTCCTGATTTAAATTAAGAAAAGTGGACACATATTGAAACGGTAACCCTTTTCTCACACAAACTGACCTTCGATTTTATGTTTCTTATAAAAGTTAAGTGATAAAACAATGTTAAATATGTAAAAAACGAAAAGTATAATAAAATAGCTCTTATCGTCTCCAAGACACCGGTCGCTTTATTGGGGTTAAAAAACAAATGCAGATGAAATCAACTGGCAGAAATGAGTACAAATAGGCACAGATGTGTTATGATTGAGGGTCGAGGCAATGTGGGTCAACAAGAGGAGCAGAGTGGGTGCAGTTCATCCAGTCGGCCAGCAGGGGGTGATACACACACACCATAATGGAGCTTCTCCAGACTGCGGCTTTGAGTGAAAACTGGAAGCTGCTCTCCAAACTCTCTGTAACAGAGAGGATCTGTGTGCGTGTGTGTGTGTGTGTGTGTATGTGTGTGTGTGTGTGTGTGTGTGTGTGTGTGTGTGTGTGTGTGTGTGTGTGTGTGTGTGTATCAGCTGCAGCGCTAAGCTTTCAACCCTCCCTATAGCACCCTGAGAGCTGGTAGCTGCCGCCTGACATTCAGTAAACAATGGCCGCGCAAGAAAAATGCAAATCAGGAGCCTCGGGGTCATTTCCCACGTGCCCTCGTGCAACAGCTCGCAAAGCGATCGCTCCCTCCACCTCTCTCTCTTCTCGCCCCGAACAGAAGACATCGCCCGAGGTGGAGATTCATGGAACCGCGCGGATCCCCGCCGTCAAACCTCAAACCGAAATCATCTCGCATTTGAGGCACGCCGCCGGATCTCGGTTCCACGTCAGATGCGATAAACTTCGGAGCTCGGAGAAGAGCTTCGCCGTGACTCCGGGGCCATTTTTGAAGGCGACTACGTTTCGCAGCCTTGGGGTGTTGTCGTGGACGTCCCCTCTAGGCTTGGTAATCGTACAGGGGGAGGGGGGGGGATGCGTGAATAGTAACTGAGCTTCGACCCCGATGGGTCGCGTTTTCGGCGACGATAATTTGCGATATATTCAGATACGCCGTGTCAGCAAGCGTGACGAAGCAGAATTCTGGCAGCGTCGGGACTATTTTACCCCGTTTGGTATTCAAACGTTAGCTAGCGCTGATCGAATGGCTTCAAAGCAAATGCTGCCCCCCCCCCCACACCCCCAACACACCCACGAGGAGTTCACGGACTGAATCTGAGTCGGTTCAAACGAGCGCTCCCTCGAACAAAACAACAAGAATAACCTCTGCTGTCGCGGTCCTTCTCTTAGTGTACACTTTTCTATTATTCAGAGCTGAAAAACAATGATTAAAGGGACAGAACTCAGACAGCGGTTTCCTCCAGGTGTGACCATCTGAGCGTGTGTGTGTGTGTGTGTGTGTGTGTGTGTGTGTGTGTGTCCATCCTTGGAGACGAATGCTTCGGAAGTAATGCAGACTGAAGGCACATTTCAATCCGGCGAGCCGGTGTGTTTCGAGGCAGAATCGATGCCCTTATACGCTACGCTCCGGGTAGTAATGGAATTATTGCCCCAGCGGATCGGAGCTCGGAGGCGTAGCGCTCGCAGCAGCGTGGAAGTGCATTTTCGAAAGGGAGAGATTTAGGGATTTTTGGAGCGTTTTAGGAGTGGAGGGAATAGTCATCTGTGTAATGATGCTACTATTTTTTTCTGTGGGAGGGAACGAGGCTACGTTGTTGAGAGGCTGACTCAAACCGGAGGATCGAAGTCAGTTAAAAGTCATTTCAGGCAATTGGGGAAATTATCGAAGTTGAAATCAAAGGCGTACAATTGGATTATTACGCGCTTATTACGCTTCAAAAGGGCTACGAGAAGAAGTCAGAGAGAGAGGGAGTGAAATGCTCTTAGATACACTATACAGGTCTCAGCCGCTCATGGATACCTAGCAGCTTGTAAAACCTGCCAGAGTTAGCAACCTTTAGAGTTTATGTGAAGCGAGACAAGCAGGCAGTATGGGGACGATTTAGGAAAGGAAAAAATGAACCTTTACTGACAAAACGTGGCTTAACGTTTGGCATCCGTTGGCCTTGAAGAGAAGCAGCTGGTCTGTTGTGTCCTCTGAACACAGACTGCTGGGAGTTTGGAAACCTTCAAATTTGAGCTCTAAAAATCGACTTCTTACGGGAATGGATCGTCTGCGTTATTTTTCACAAAGGGGATGATCAAAAAGGTGGAAATAAATACACTTTCTTGTATGCCGACCATCCTTTCAAAGCTCTTCTTTTGTAATACAAACGACAAAAGCGTTTTAACATAGGAATAATGTGGGTGAATCATCACTGTGTACGGCAGCAGCTTTCAGAAAAATACAGATAAAGCATTAAAATAAATGCAACTAATTTGACAACGAAAAACCTGTGTTTGTATAAATTGCCCCTCAGCTGCCATCAATACACTTTGTCGCTATATTCTTAAAATGAATGCGAGCCATGCTCAAATTGGAGGTCCAATTTGTCTACGACGGAGCAGGTGGATGATCCATTTCTTTCAGCACGTATTATACTTTCAATTAATGTGGTTAGATGTGAACACTGTAATCACACAACATCTGTGTGTGTGTGTGTGTGTGTGTGTGGTTGGGATGTACCATCAACTCGTACCGTCTTAAGATGACACTGTCCAGCGTTAAACTGATGGACACTGATGTGGGATGAGATGGAAGTGTGTGTGTGTGTGTGTTTTTGGAAAGTGAAGGAAACAGACGACTCATCGGTTTTTAGAGGTTGCCGACTTGTTTGAGGGTGGAGGGGAAGTAGCAACACCTTGGCTCAGAAAGTCGTCAAAGATGAGATAAATAGTTATAAAAGGCAGAATTATTATTACGTTTGAATAGCTGCATATCTTGCCGACAGCCTTGACGAGATAGTTTTATCCCAGAGCCAGAGTCACGTTGTGTTCCATGGCAACGCTGCCCGAGCGGTGTATACAACTCACCCGCGTGAGGAAATCAACACGCCGAAGATTTAACCAGCGAGGTGTCAGACGAGTCCTCCTTCGTTATACCCGGCGACCTCATACGTCGGGTCCAATCAAAACCCTCGGGTCTTTATGGCTGGGTCCTTGTTGCCATGACCACTCCCGAGGATGGGGTCAGGAGTATCATCCGCCAGAAAGGTTTGAGTATGAATTTCAGTCCATGGAACATATTTTTGATTACCACTTGATTAATATTGTACGGTATTGTGACTTGAATCGAGTGTTCAGTCTGCGATGACACGTGGTATAGAAATAGATAATATAAAGAAAACAGACATGCGTTAGGGGACGGCTGAAGGGGGAGTATACACATGTGCAGGAGCAGCTCCAATTGAGACGTGGCCGTGTTGTTTTCAATCAGCCTCCCCCGATGCCGTCGCCAGCCATTCGCGTTAACCCTCCCTCACAGTTCCCCTCATCCTTCCATCCACCCCTCCATCCCTCCACCGCTCTTCAACCACCACGCTTCACTCCCAGGAATCAATTGTACAACAAATTCAATGAGTTCGCTGGCAGGGCGTGTATTTCCTCGGAGAGCACCGAGAGAGGGCGAGGGGAAAAAAGGAAAAGATGGAGGGGAGGGGGGGGGGGGGGGGGGGGGCAAGTGAGCGAAGAGCACCTTTTTGCTTTTCGAGGTCACCTTGTGTCCTCCGCGCCAGACTTTTTGACGAGTCTTCGCCGCGGCGTCCGAATAAAAAAGGCGCCCCGGCTGAAATAAAAAGCGGGCAAAAAAGGATAAGATCAGGAAAGGCAACAACGCGCCCCGATGCCTAAAAAAAACGGATGAGAAAAAAAGAAGAAGCGGCTGATGAAGCAGTACTTCTGTTCCGCTTGACAGCGGGGCGTGTGCGGGTCATCCTCCCCTCCGGTTCGGGCTTTGAGAAGCGATTCCACCGTTACGCTGACGCCATCATTATTTGTTTGCGGCGCTAAATAACTAAATAATAATACGTTTTGCAATATTTCCTCCCTTCCTCGTCTTTTTGTGTGTGTGTGTGTGTGTGTGTGTGTGTGTGTGTGTGTGTGTGTGTGGAGGGGCGGTACCTCACAATGCCATTGGAGTACTTGGTATTCAGTGCCGTCCTGAAGGGGATAAAAAAGCAGCTCCTAACGTTCACATTGCATATGAACAGAATATGTAAGTAAATATTTAGCATTATTATTGATCTTATTCATACATTCTATAAAAGGCCATCATTGCAGTTAATTAGCTGTATAGTTGGCCTTATACATTATGCATCTTCTCCGATATAGAACCGAAGAGCGCTCGGTATTTCGGGAACACGCCTCCAAATACTTGAACCCTCTGCTTTTTGGAAAATTACGAAGCGTGTGAACTTCCTTCCCTCGCATGGGACTTCCAAAACGTCCGCGCTCGGTAAGTGGACGGCACGCCAAAAGTGATGCTCCGGCTCGCTAATGAGCGGAAGCATCGCCGGAGCCCTCGCACAACAAGTCCAGATCAAAAGATGATTTTAATTGCATAAGTTCATAAACAAAGGGCTCTTATGTAAATTATACTCGCTGCTGGGAACAAGCGATGCTGGAAGGCGTTCAAACTTCATCAGAACTGCTGAGCAAACACATTTTCAGGACCACGCTGAGGTTGGAGTCACGCCGTGCCGCGTGGTCGTGGTGCATGAGTCACCCACAGTTAAAAAATGCTAATAAAATTTAGGAGAAAATACATGTTATGGAAGACTAATGCAATTTAGATTTAGATTTTTTCAATTCTCCTAAACAATTGTTTGAACATGTATTTTTCATTAAAACGAGTGAGTGCTCCTGATTGAACTCTGATCTATGGAGAGGTAAATAACTAAATTCCACCAAAAACTGATTTAATTGTTAGTAATGTTGTTGGTGATGATGTACAAACTAAAGTTTTTTGAATTTTTTGGTTTCTGACCACTTTTGGATGATTCAACATTAACCGGGTCATCACGGCTGTATGTAAGAAACGAACATAACAGGAAGGTTAAAAAGGCTTATTTTTCTTTCCAAATGTTGCCCTTTTTATTGTCTTATGGGGCATTTCCCTCACATCAAAAGTTCTGGATGTCAAACCCTCCCCCCCCCAAAAAAAAATGCCTCATTTTAGTTTTGGACAAATCCACAAAATATAAGTTGAGACTAGACTATATATTCTAAGCAGCTCATTGTGCGTCTGGGACGCCGGGAGGTATTATTTCGCAAGCACTGAGCAAAATCAGGGAAGGGCATTAGCATATTTCGAAAAACCCAATATAAGGCGGTTTTTTTTTGTGCACACATTTGTAATTTCGAGAGAGACTAGATTCATCCATCCCTCCTGATGTCTCCATCGAGAAGGAGCAACACGCCTTTCAACATTTTGAGTGTCGCAGACGCGTCTGTGTGTGTGTGTGTGTGTGTGTGTGTGGATGGGAACTTCATGCTGATGAGAAGATTAGACGGTGGTCTGCACAACCTGCCAGAGCCCCCCCCCCCCCCCCCCCAGGTTTGACTGACTGCAGGTACAGAACGGTATTATTCATAACAGGACCGTGGGCGGCAATTCTAGATAGAGAGGATGTTATTGCCGTATGGCGTTTGCAACTAAATTAATATTGTCTGTCTAAAAAAATATTTTTCTCTACTGACAGTTTGGATCGGCCAAATCATCCGCAGATTGTAAATGTAGGAACAGATTATAACTGTGGAAACAGTGAAAAGATTGAAGTGACCCTTAAAAGTAAAAAAAAATAGATAAACCCGGATAACAAAAGTCTCTTTATTGCTCTAGTTTGGTTACTTTCGGTCATTAAGATGAAAAATCCAACTTATGACGTCATTAAAAAAGAACCGGTTAATTAATGCGTGCTATACATTATAAAGATAAACTTGCTGGGTGGATAGAAGCAGGTGGAACTCGACTCTGAACACGGAGGTTACAGATGATTGAGATTCCTCTAAACCGATAAAGTCTCGCTTTTATTTGATTATTTCGGGAGGGGATCGATTTATACTTTAATAAAACAGCTGATCAGAGGGAAATCGTCACGGGGAAGCACAACGCGGACAAAGACATACCTCAGCACACGCGGAGACGTTACAGGATTGGTTAAACCGATTGTCTTTGTGACGCATCGATGAAAAAAAAAAAAGAAGAAAGATCAAAATAAACGCGTATCAGATTCTGAGAGTGGATCAAAAGAGAGAAAACGCAGTTTGAGCGAATGCTGACGCCACACTGGAGGCACACAGAGGTGACAAATGAAGCGCGCCCCGGCCGGGCGTGATACATGAACCTCATTGTGCACCACGGGCAACCGCATTTATTGCCGATTTAATGGTGTGTTTAATTAGCTTTTAATCATATTCGGAGTCGGCCTCTTTCCCCGTCCCCGGAGACAAAACCCAAATTCCTCTCCCCGAAGTTCATTAACTCGAAGACGGATGCCCGGCCGTCGACTCCGGTGACATTCTTCCGGACCTCAGGTAGATCTATGTAACCTTTCATTCGGAGCAGTCGGATGATGAAAAAGAAGAAGAAAAAAGAAACTGACAAGCCAGATCGGGAAGCACGTTCATAAAAAAAAAAAGAAAAAAAAAGGTGAGATATCAAATCATCGGGCTGGAAACGCACCAAACCAGCTGCATCCCCCCCCCCCCCCCCCCCCATCCCCCTGAACCCCAGGTAGGCGTCAGACCAGCATGCATTTTAAATTTGCTTTGTCTCCGGGATGTTTAATGCAGGCAAGGTGTCGGAATGAGATAAACGTCACGCTCCAGAGGTAATTGCAAATTCTCTATCCAAGTCTAGGTCATTGCTCCAGACTGTCATAGAAAAGGTATAAAAAAGGAAAAAGAGCAACAAACTCTACACATATATATATATATATATATATATATATATAAAAATAAAACATTCTTTCTTAACTTCAGCTCTGCCTGTCCTTTGTGAGAGTGGTGGTTAACTCCCCAAAGTCACTTTCCCTGTCCGTCTTATGAGCGCCGTTAGCCGAATCGTTTCCGCCTCATTTCCGAGGCAACCTCCGAAACCGACTCCCGTGTCGGGCCGACCTGCGCCGACAACCCCCTGCTGGAGCGCGGTCGGGGGGTGGGGGTGGGGTGGAACGCGTGCGCTCGCCTTTCTGAAATCTGTGCACGATGTCTTGGATCTTCACCCCCCCCCCCCCCCCCCCCCCACCCCCACCTTCTCTTCTCAAATCTTGATTGACTAGCTTTCTGTTGGCAGCCTGAGAAACCCTCCAGGGTCATTTGCGCTGCGGAGGGATAGAAGAGATGGCGAGAGAAGAAGAAGAAAAAAAGAGACAGATCTAAAAGAAAAGCCCAATAAGGGGGATGAATAGCAGGGGTGAGAGAAAGAGAGAGAGGCCAGCCTCATCTGGGAGCTGTCAACAGCTCCTGGTTCGAGAAGCTGAAAAACCTTGTCTCTTCTTCCTCCTGATTTCATTTTTTATTTGTTCCCAAGCTCCTTCTGGGATTCTGTCATTAATTCATTTTCCGAGCAGCAAAGTTGGACTCTACAAGCTGGAATGTAATGAAATAAACAACAACAACAACCTTGGAGCCGAGGCCACGAAAAGAGACGCTTCGCATGGAGATTATCGCGGGTACATTTCAAGGACAAATATAGTTATTTAGTTTGATGTGCAAAAGAAAGTGGCTAAATTATAGCTGAATATAATCTCGACCCTGTGTATATAATCAGCTTTTTGCGCGGTTGAAAAAAACAAAACCCCAAAAGGCGTGCGTTAGTTAACGTTTGGGGACCGGGCCTCGAACGCCCCTTCCACCGTGATCCCCGATTCTCTCTCCAAACACCCGGGCCGCCGACCGGGCCGCTCGACATTCAGCCGCTGTTTGTCCGGAAGCCACTCCGGCCGCGACCGGCTGTGTGCTCTAGGTAATTGTTCTGCTAAAAAGGTGAAATCTTCTTCCCGCTCTGAAAGGTTCGGCCTCTAGGGGGCCGCTTTCCGTCGAGGACCCCCTTCAAGATTTGGCTCAGGATTTCAGGTTGCCAGGGTCTATAATCATCAATTAATCTGTCTTGAAAAAAATAATTATGAATCTATTAATCAGATTATTTTTCAAGCATTCATTTCCAACCCATTATTTAAAAACAGAACAGACGGTGCTTTACTCGCGTGACGATTTGCGGTCCATTTTCCTCGAGGGGCGTGGCTTATCTTCGTGGCTTATCTTCGTTGCTTTTCTCCGTGGAAACAACAACAATCGTCAGTAAATACAAACTTCTTCTTTCTTGTCGGAACCTGCCGCTTACATTACCCACAATGCAACTCGACAGCCACTAGAGATGAGGAGCCTCCGCCGACTCGAGTGACATCACGCGAGGCTTTTTTTCCATCGGACTTCACTCGTCCAAAATAGGCTTTTTACGCGACTTGTTTCGAATATGTAAACAGTTTGATGTCCATAATCAGTGAAGTCAATTGGGCCTTAAAGCACACTGTAAAACCTTTTGCCAAGTCCTCTCCGCGGCTGCTTTACAAGCTCGAGGTGAGCGCTCTCTGCCGTCCCACGCGGGGGTTTCCTCCGTCTGGCCTCCGTGCCACGAAGTCCTGAGAGCTTCAGGGACGGATTCCCGCCCGGCAGAATCCTCCAGGGGGTTCTGACGCTCGCTTCAGGTTGGGTCTTGATCGCCTCCCCAGTTGGAATCACGGTGTTTAATCAGCCTACATTTCTTAACAACACAGCCTGCTGTGGGATATTAATACATCGAATCTTTAGCCTCGACTTGATTCCATCTCGGAGGTTTCAAAGCTTCTCAAGTTTCCCGTCCAATCAATTGCATCCGTCACGAGTGCAGTGGAAATCCTCGCGACAAGTTCGTGATCAAAAGGAAACCGAAGATCAGTTGGGCTGTCATCGAGATGTGAATAAGTTATATATTGAGCCTAGACTTACTTCAAAAGGGATCTGTTTAATACATTCCAATGGGGTGTGAGACCATTTGAATTAGGATGGATGTCGGCGGCTTTTGTATGATTTGTTTATCCTATTTACAACTTTAGGAAGGTTACAGTCAGTCTTTCAATCCAACGAGGAGTTGGAGTCAAACAGTCAGTGTTATATGCTGATCTAATGATTATTGCCGTCGCATTGATAATGCTGAAGGTTATGTTTTGATCGCCGTGTATTTATTTATTTATTTATTTGTAAGTGTGTTACTCGAATAACTCAAAAAGCATTAAACCGAATCGCATACCATTTGGTGGGATGATTGGTTATTATCCGGGGACCATTTGATTCGATTGTGGGATTGATCTGGTCAAAGGTCAAGGTCATGGAAAGGTCAAAATCTTATTTTTACCATAGCACGGTCAATTTCTATCCCATTGGCATGCAACTAATGCCAAAATGTTCATAATTCAATGCCCAATCTTGTGATATGCGAAGGTATGCGCTCTACCGAGTGCCCGTTCTAGTTAAGGGAATGCATTAACCTCAAATGGTTAATAATGCAACAACTCCTGTCACAGTCCTCGGCTAACACGTAGGGTAATGTCTGGCGAGATACTTTAATAGTGTCTCTGCTCCTCTCTCGTCCCTCGCAGCTGATAAAGGAGAGACAATCGCTCTGATTCCCTACCGCTGAGGCCAATCAGGCCTCTTCCCGGCACCTGTTCCCTAAGCCACGCCCCTCCGCAGCTGAGCCTAACCATGCCACAGCCACCACAGTTAAGTTTAGGTGAAAATAGTTACGATTAGGCATTGACCTTGAATAGGAAAGGTTATGAAGGTCTGACATTGGCCTTGCATGGTTTAGGTTAGGGATTAATATTGAATGGTTAAAGTTATGTTAATTAGGCGTTGGCGTTGAAAGGAAAAAGAAAGAATAGGGCGTCGGTCAGCCATTCTCGTGTTTACACATTTTTGCAAATTGTGTGTTACCATGGAGACGCGACCGCAGGGCCACTCTGTTAACAAAATCCAAAAACAACGTAAAGTGAGAGAACAAAGTCTGAAGCTGGAGGACGAGACGGTCAGACGCGGCTTTCAATGTCACCGAGGAAAATATTCCCCGCTTGTTTATTTTCTATTGCCGTTTTACAAAATGTCAGTCTCATTTACACAGCTGGTCGACTAAAGAGAGACGGACACGCCGGTGCTTTTGATGACAAGGCAATGGATCTGCCAGCAGGACGGCCAGGGAAATGCAAAATACTATGCCAGCTATATTATTTCAGGCAATTCTCGCCGAAGACGTCGAACATTTCACCTCAGCATAGAGACAAAGTGCGCTCCGTTAAAAGGTATATACACGCGAGTGACTTCACGAAGAAGAAACGTGGAAGCTGAATAATAATGTCGGACGTCCATTTGCGAGCGTTAATTTTGACGCGGTCGTGTATTCACCAGCTCTCATTTTAATTTCCTCTCCTTTCATCGGGCCACGCCGGTGACCCGCCGCTTGTTTGTCTTTTCAAAGCGCGAACAAACGGCATGAAGATGTGTCTTTTCTTCCTCACTCACACACACACACACACACACACACACACACACGTTGAAGCACACAAGCGCGTTTTAAGACTCTGTCTCACAAGCTAATTAACACAGAACTTTATCGCTCATTACAAAACACACACACACACACACACACACACATGCGCGGCCGCCCACGCTAATATTCACGAGCAGAGCATCTCTTTATTATTATTTTAGGAAAGCTGGCTGTGCTTTTAGGTCGCCGTACGGGTTAAAACTTGAAGAATATGACGGCGGCTCTATTAAACGAGCACAATTAACACGGGGAGCGTCTTTGCCAGATTAAATGCATCCTCCCGCTCCGTGAGAATAACAGAATATACTTTATTATTGCACGGGGGGGGAGGGGGGAATGCCTGCAACATGTCAGATTTAGGCCCAATCACACCCACGCTGACTTTGTTTAGGAGAGGAGGGGAGACGCGTGGGGAGGAAGGTGATAGGTGATAGGGAGGGAGGCAGAGGACACGGCGGGGAGGTAACTAGGAGAGGAAGAAGGAGAGATCTTATTTGCAGTTATAGGCAAGAGAATCGCCGTGAGGAGGAGAGGAGAGAGCGACGAGGGAGACGGGATGCGTGACGAAGTTATCACGGATCGTGTCAAACTGCGCCACGAGGAAAGTGGGCGGGAGGAGGAGAAATAATAATATCGCGGGGTGTGAAGGAAACGCTTGAATGACGCAAAATTAATCCTCCATCGTTGGTATTCAAAGTTTCCCAAACACACGGGAGTCCTCAGCTATGCGTCGACTTTCTCGTTCTTAACTGAATTTAAATAATATTTCTCAAAACAGGTCGACGTTGTGAGGCGTTGCTTTGCCCGGTCCCGGCCCTGAGCCCCGTGCTAATGCGCCGCTTCAGAGGGACCGTATATAGACGCTTCGCCCCGTGGCCACCAGCGAGCAGATGACTCTATTTTAGACATTTTAATATGATTCAAAACACTGATACGGTGCTCTCGGGGGGGGGGAGACACCAGCAGGATGTAGCCTGCGGGGCTTAAAGGTGATAGAGATGCAGACGCAGACGTTATCTACGCAGAGGATGGGGATGCAAAGCGAGCGGACGCATCCTCTTCTACGTGTGTGGACGGGCGCGGTGTTTTCAGGCGTTCCACTTTGAGTTCATGAATGGAGATTATCTTTTTTTTTTGTCATTGGAAAAAATGAAGTACTCTTTACGAGGCACCTCTACTAAGTTCTGTAAGGTCTGGGAACCCTTCTTAGAGCACGTCAGATCTACCCAACTAGAAAACGCCACCATTGATTAATTCGCCCGAACAACGCACAAATATCCTGTTTTAACGAGCTTTATTGGTGGCACATATTCGCAGTATGCAGCACTTTTTGTTGTTTACTTTTTTAAATACCTTTTATGTTGCTGTTTTACTTTTTGTTATGTATATGTTTTTTTGTGTTTTTTTTGTTTCCTTAGTTATAGTCTTTACATAATGTGTATCTTATATAAACAAATATTTAAAAAATATATATATATATATATTTATAAAAAAATTTTTTAGTATTTTGAATTTTTAGTATTTGTGTTTTAATTTTAATTTTATATTTTATTCTTATTAATGCTCTAATGTACATCCACTGCTGTGATCCTGAAATTTCCCCACCGTGGGACTAATAAATGAATATCTTATCTTATCCTCACCATTTGTTGTCAATCCTTATTTGTGAGGTATACATTGTACTATAAGTCTTGTTTTGTCATTTCTAAAAATAAATCATATATAAAAAAAAGATAGAATAAACGGCGTCACGGTCCCCCCCCCCCTCACGGTCGGAGTGACGGGCGGTCCTCAAGAAGCAGAGGAGCGTCGGCAACAGAGCCGTTGCGTTGCTCAACTTTTGGCTGATCAACTTTACCATACATAATCCCCCCCCCAGCTCTTTAAAAACGGAGCGCCGCACGCCTCACAGAAGATGCTCACATGACCCATTCCGGGCCCCGGCGTTCACAGCCGGCTCGCCGTTCCACTCCCGCCGGCCCTCGAGGCCCATTAGGCCTAAAAGCTATCGATTCATAAAGTTGCCGCTCGGTAATGATCGCCAAAAAAAAGATCTTTTTTTTTGGGGAACATTTTTTTTGGCACATGCATCTGCGGCGGGAGGTTGCGTGCACGCCGCTCTTGGAGGCGGTGCCGTCTCGCCCATCTGCACACATTCGGTGCAATTTGTCACGGCGGACACTTAACCAGCTTCCCAACGAGACGGGGCACGCGGCGCCGTTCTTCGCCCTCGCCCGTGCGCCCGGAGACGCACTCCACTACTATTTTCTCACACTCTAAAATCGCCGATGCGCCCGTAATTGCACGGGAAGGAGCGACTCGGCCGTTTAACGCAAACAATGACGACAACATCTCTCCATCTCTTCCTGTTGTACTTAAAAAAAAAAAAAAAAAAAAAAAAAAAAAAATCATCCTCTGTTCCTCTCTCACCCCTCTATCTGCTTCTACTATAGTCACCCCCCTCCCTCTCTCTCTCCATCCCTCTCTCTCTCTCTCTCTCTCGCTCTCGTTCAGCGGCGAGTCGTCGGCGGAATGTTAAGAGCCTCGAACGCCGTGATGTCGGTGCTCGGCTCGCCGCCCTGCGCGCGGCGGCTGAGTGGAATACTAAATGGCGCTCGCCGTTTCCGGGGTCTAGATCGATGCACTTCCTTTGGCCGTGCCGGCGTGTGCTGGTGGGTAAAGTGTGTGTGTGTGTGTGTGTGTGTGTGGGGGGGGGGGGGGTGAATAGGTTTTAGGGGGCTGGCACATGAGGCGTTACGCATACTCGACTGTGAGCCACGTTATTGGCGGCGTGTGAGCTCTGCTAGGTCTCCAGATTGTCCTAAAAAAAAAAAATGAAGAAATTTCATCCACAGTTTTTTTGGACTGTAAACCTTTACCGCTCGTGGCTTTTTCGATTAAACATCGTCTTTGATTTTAAAAGAAATAAAAATACTCAGTTCCTCAATAGAGAAACCTTCTTTTTACGACTGGCAACGAGGTGGTGACTGCAGCCCTGAGTCTGAGTGTATAGATGTGTGTGTGTGTGTGTGTGTGTGTGTGTGTGTGTGGGTGTATGTGTGTGTGTGTTTGTGTGTGTGTGTGTCAATACCGAGGGTTATTAATAATTCATGAATAACCCTAATCCTAACAAAGATGTGTTTCCTACTCTACATTAGTAGGTATTCACTACTACTCTTCCCAGAATGCATCTCATTAGCATATTGTTGCTCGACCCCCCCCCCCCCCTCCTCCTCATGGTAAAAGCTTCCATCCTTCAACCTCATAGTGTGTTAGAAGTGTATTTGACAAAGGTCCTCCACAGAAGACATCACACACATCACACACACACACACACATACGTCCTCCTCTGTATTAATGTGTTTCTTACAGGATGTGTGGCCCCCCCTAAATCGACTCTGATGTCCACAATCAGTGGAGTGCTCCTTCATATCAAAGCCGGCGAGTCACAGTCGGCGACCACTACCGGCCGACGGGTTACCAACACATATAATCCTGATTTATTATGGACTGGGAAATAAATGAAAACCGAGGCTTGTTATTAATAAAAAAAACACTTTGCGGGCCAAGCCGACTGCTCTGAATAATAAATGGAGCGTCTGAGCGGCGCCGTGGCGAACGACGGGCGAGAGGACGTATTTGAAATAACTCGGGCTCGCAGTTAAAAAACGAACGACCTTGACCCGAGAGAAAACAAAGGTCAACCAGCGCTAGAGGTCGTGCTGGGAAAAGAGAGATGCATAATGTAGCATGTTGTGGAAAATGATGACTAAATATGAGGGGTCGTTAAAATGCATGGGCTGGGACCATGGGGATGCAGAATGGTATAGCGGAGAGAGAGTGTCTGGAAGGCACCACAACAAGTATGAACTTTGCAGAAGTAAAGAAAAAAAAGATCAATTTTTCACCCTGGGCACACACACACACACACACACACACACACACACACACCTAAATGAGCAGCTGCTGGGTTGAGCATTATCTTAATACCATCAGGATGCGCTCACCATCAGCACCATTTGCATCTCCCTCACTCCGTCTCGGCATCCCGCCACGACGAGTCAGCACTTTAGTAAAAAGGGCTTTTCACGCACAAACACAATAAAGCCCCCAACAGGCGTCTCAGGTGGGGAGCAGAGCTGTAATCCTCTTTCCATCTAAGCACCTTTTTACTTTAGGAGAGAGAGAGGGAGAGAGAGACAGAGAGAGAGAGAGCATAGCATTTGTCACCCGTTTCATACGGGAGTATTTGCATAGCGTACGCAGGAGGTGCGAGGATTGATTTAATTGGCCATCTTGTCGTCTTCCCCAGGTTTCGGACGTCGAGAGAGAAGAAACGACCTCAAAGGAGGTTATTCTCTGGGTTTTAAGAGAGAAATAAAGATTTCCAGCCCTTTTTCTTTTTTGATGAATGTGTGTGTCACGCCCGTCTGTGCGTTCCTGCTTACGTGGCTGTCAGAGTGTGTGTGTGTGTGTGTGTGAGAAAAGAAGAAGCGGCGAGGCCCGAGTCGAGGACAACACACACACACACACACACACACACACACACACACACACACACACACACACTCTTCAGCTGAGAACACAGGCCTCATTTAGGTTAGCGCGGGATTAGCCACGCCGAGCCGCATCAGCACAGGAATTAAAATGCAAATGAGGACAAGAATTGCACAAGAGGAGTGCAACAAGACTGGAGGGGGGGGGGGGGGGGGGTAATAAATAAATAAAAAGCACGGACGGTGATGGATGCCATGCTGGTGTTATTTACATTGCTGCATCCCCCCCCTCCCCCTCCCCCGCCCCCCCCGTGGTGGAGATGTAGAAACAGCTGGAGCGTCTTAATCCGAATATATTGCCAATTAAGATGTTTGTTTTGAATAAAGGAGGAAAACAGAGGGGCGGAGGGGCTAATAATAGTTTTACAGCACTTCAAAAACGCAATAATCCCAAATGTTCAGATCAAACGGCGTACTTGAAAAGCCCACAACATTAATAACATGAGAAAGAAACAACATTTTAACGTTGAAATGTCCTTCGGCCGTCGGTCGAGGTGTGGCGTCGTGATGCCGCGGGACAAAATGAACCGTGATGATGTCATCGTGACGATGTCATCGTGACGTCATCAGGGTTACCTCAGCTCGGGCTTTGGGGCAAACTATTTGGAAATGCAAGCTTGCATTAAAAAATGGGTTTGAACGACCCAATTAATACAGGGTAGGCTAATAAAATCAAGTTGCATTATGGGAAATGTAGGATGAAACATGTGTGGAAAACTGCAGACTAAACGTATTGTTTGTGAATCTATATGTCGCGTTTTATGTTACTTAATCACCGGAATAAAGACATATTATTGAATATAAATTAGCCTTTCAGGAAAGGGGAACATTCGAAGATCCAGGAAACGGTATCTCACAGACGTTCACGACTTATATTATCCCCAAATGTCCAGGAATTGTACTTCTCATGTTTTTTCTCCTCCACAAGAGAAATATAAAGAAACGTGAGCGTTTTCATTTGAAGTATTAGCACTGTTCTGCCTCTTTTACGCGATTGGAGATAAGATAATGTTTCCTAAGTGAATTCCTCCAGTGCGTTGCGATGGAAAACCTTTCCAAAAACACGCCACAGAAAGGGAAATAACATCATTATAACGCCCTCACTCTGTTTTGTATTTTCAACTGTATCTGTTTTCTGATTGAATCCCTTCCAGATTAAGCATTATTGAATAGCGGCTCTCTGGATGGGCTTGACATTGAGAAGGATGAACGCACCACGGAGGCAATTATAAGTTTGCACTGCTTGCATCTGCCCTCCAGCTAAAAAACACAGTGGCAAATGAATCATCTTAAAATGGCCCAAACTAAAGGTTAGCCATAATCCTCCACATCATTGTCCATATGTGAGCATCCACACACACACACACACACACACACACGCACACACATACGCCTGAGCTCCTCTCCCTCCGTGTCTACTCTCGTGTCCTCAGTGGACATAATGAAAGTTAATGAATAAATCCATAACTTATATTTTCATAAAAACAGTGCACCCTGCGCAGGCAGGAAAGGACATTTCTCTGAATATGTGCATGAATTTCTATAAGGGTGAGAACACAGCTTTGGGCGGGTTTAGGAGGGTAGAGAGGTGTGTGTGTGTGTGTGTGTGTGTGTGTGTGTGTGTGTGTACCCAAACTCAAACCAAGGAGCAAGGGATGAGGGTTTGGATTATCCGGAAGGCCTTGAACGCAGCGCTCCTCTTCCATGATCGGTGACTAACAAGATTTTTATAAATCTCTGGGACTTAAAAAAAAAAAAAAAATATATATATATATATATATATATATATATATATATATATATATATTTTAATAGCCGCCGCATGTGTTGCACTCGTGGTAAGACAGGCAGATGTGACAGATGTTCGGCGTGTGCAGTCAATTAGGTTCTTCTGACGCTATCACACGCTGATTGGAGCGTTATCGTATCTGTGTGTGTGCGTGTGTGTGTGTGTGTGTGTGTGTGTGTGTGGGGGGGGGGTTAACACAGAGCCGGCAAAAAAAAAAAAAACGCACGATATGTGACACGCGGTGACGCCGGTTCCCCGCCGCTCTGCTCAATCACACCCCCGTCACGCCCCGGCTCCACGCCGGTGGTTTTCCGTATAGATGCATTTGTCAGACTTTTTTTTCGATTTCGAGGACTATTTTCGGGTTTTGGATCGTGAGTCAAACGCAGATCTGAGATTTACGACGTGTGTGGGTGTGTGTGTGCGTGTCGGTTTTCCATCGGCCTTAATCCACGGGCTTCCCTCGTCATAGAGACCGACAGTCACACTCGGATCACAGGCGCACAATCGGGCGTTCGCACACACCCAAACATGCTTTCCCCAGCGAGAGGGCCACATACCCAATTAGGCGCTCTCCAAAACACACACACACACACACACACACACACACACACACACACGCCAGTGTACTAGTTTGATGCGGCGCTCGGAGTGTGATGACAGTATCGGGTCCTCGCATGATTGAGGCGGCGGAGACAGGATGGGGGCTGTCATCAGCTGTGAGTGACAGGGGGGGGGGGGGGAGGGTGTCAGCTGAGTTCATGGCAGAAAGTATATCCCGTTTGTCTGTGTTCTCTCTCTCTCTCTCTCTCTCTCTCTCTCTATAAATAATATATATAAATACATACATATATAAATAAAAATACATATATAAATAAAAATACATATATAAATAAAATATATATATGTATGTATATATACATTTGTATACAAATATATAAAATATATATATAAAAATAAAAATACATATATGTATATCTGTATGTATATATAACAAATATTTATACATATATATGAATAAAAATACATATATATAAAATATATATCTGTATGTACATATATACATTTGTATACAAATATATAAAATATATATATAAAAATAAAAATACATATATGTATATCTGTATGTATATATAACAAATATTTATACATATATATAAATACAAATATATATGTAAAAATATATATATATATAAATATATATACATTTTCTTCTTTCCTTTCTCTCACTCTTTCCAGATAATGGGTGGAGGAATTTTGCCCTTTCTTCCCCGTGTCAGACACTGCATCAAGAAAAACAATAGGAGACTCATAAATAGGGTTTAGAGAACATGCACCCAATTTACTTTGACAGTGGGGGAGGTGTGCCGGTGTGTGCGCAGGTGGACGTGCGCGTGCCCGCGGGTGTAAGTCACTTTGACAGCTGCAGCAAATGAGGCAATATTGCAGGTATTGACTGACATCGTCGGCCCCGGGCCCTCGGCTCGCTGGGAGGAGAGTGGTCGTCATAAATCACAAGTTGTGTGAGCAGTTGATGCTCCAGCTGGAGACGGCACGACTTAAAATCCTCATCCAGCATTGTCTTAACGACGACGAGAGGCCTCTCAAACCGCTTAAAGATGAAGAAGGAAAAAAAGACTTTTATCAGATAAATGTGATTTATTGCAGGAAGAGTGGGAAATCCCACAGGTGGCGTCCTTAATAAGCAATAATAAACTGTCACGATCACACCTTTCTTTGCCACGGAGGTCATGAAGACGGCGTCTCACATTGTCAGCATGTATAACAAAGGAAGGCATTTTTCTACAATTAAGGCTTGTTGTATATCAAACAGTAAAAGAGAGCGAGATGCATTAGTTACTGAATTTCTATATTTAAATCCCAGAGAATCTGACGCTGTTATCCCTACAACATTACTAGTTTTGGCTTGTACAATGTAACATAAATATGGTCAAGTCACTGATGTAACTTCAACATAACTTAATTCTTTCTCTAAACTGGTGTTTGTTTGACCTCCTCATCCCTCCTTCAGTGTTTGATGAATCACCAGCCTGGCAGGTAGAAGGTGACGGGTTTACGTTGCAGCTACTTGGAAAAACTGCCGCTTCTCGCCAAGACCCTGAAGGGTGTTTGGTCCGACGGGGATCGGCCGGCGAAGGGCGGGACAAAACGTTTCCAGTTAGACGCGATGCCATTGAGAACGTGCCACACACACATGCACACACACACACACACACACACACACACAATACTCAATTCACAAGATAGACACCTTGACAAAAATGTCCAGAGCTCCAACTATCAATTAAAAACACCTTTTGGCTGATAGTTTGCACCACAACCCCCTACGGCACCAGGGATTCATACACCCCCCCCACACACACACACACACACACACACACACACACACACACACAGTACACCCATACTTCGCCCGTTTCCTCTCAGGTATCCCGGCAGCATATTACTATTCTTAGGCTTCTGCTGTCATTTTCTCGTCCGCTTTGCTGAACCCCCCCCCCCACACACACACACACACACCCACACACACACCACCACCGCCCCCCCACCCGCCTTTGTTCGGAAACAAAGAGTGTGAGACGAGGGTCATCTTTCCCGACAGCGAGGGCGGACGGCCCCGGTGAGGTTGTCATACTCCGACGCCTCTCTTCACCTCCGGGGTGTGCTTTCCCACCCGCTGCATGTATGTCTGCAAGTGTGTGTGCGTGTGTGTGTGTGTGTGTGGGGGGGGTTGTTAAAAATAGTGATCCTTTAACAACCTCACAGCTACAACCTCTGCTGAGCTTGCGGGCATGTGCTATAGGGGAGGTGGCATTGTCACAGTTCTTCACGTTTAACATCACTCGGAATAGTTTTTTCCGTGTAAGCGTCCCACATTAACAGATCTGAAATCCTCCCGACTTTCGGATAAAAATAACGCTCTCCGTTTTGACTGGCGGACAGAGCGGACGCCCGGGTTCTCCGAGCGCCCGTCGGTGGCCGGGCTAATTGCTTTTGTGCGGCCGTCTCTCCGGCTGCCAAGTCGCACTCTGCCGAGCCTCCGACTTGGCCCGCGCGCGAGAGGGAGTTGGACAACGAAGGCCTGAAAATATGCCAACGTCCATTTGACTGCTTGGCGGCAACACAAAGACCGGCGAGATGGGAGGGAAAAAGCGAGAAAGAGAATGAGACGGAGAGAGAGAGAGAGAGAGGTGAACGAGATCGCCCCCGATGGTGAAACATAGTAGACAAGGCCAATATAGATAATATGCCCTCAGCTCTTTTCGCCTTATTTTGATTCCTTATACCCCTCTGCTGTGCAGGAATCTACATAAAAAAAATCAATACCCATCGACTTGCCATTAAATGTATTCCCCTTTCCCCTGAACTATTTCCCCCCTTTCCTAATTCCTAATCATTGCCTTACTGCTCAGTGGGGAAACTGCCGAGGCCTCGGAATTTCCCTTCCCCCGCTTGGTTTGCATCAATTCCTCGGCAGCTCACGAAGACGCCCGTCATCCGGGTAGTTGAGTGACAGCGGATCAAATCCCGATCTCTTAACTGGCTCTGGTTGGAAAAAAAGAAGAGGTAGAAGACGAAGAAGAAGAAAGCTGATGGCGGGGGGAATCTGCCCGAAGGCTATCTTCGGAGGCCGCAATCTCGGCAAAACCGTCAGAGGTTGATTTGTGCGCGTGCTTTCCCGGAGGCTTGTGTAATGCCTTTGACACTGAGCCTTCTCATTGTGACCATCAGTGCTAAGCCTCCCTGTTAGGTCACCTACCATATTTCCTCTCTGGCAGTGGCATTAAAGTGTCGGCGGGGGAGCGGCGATGTCCTCCCGACAGCGTGATGCATCCACTTCGAAGTCCGACGCTTTATCAGCGGAGGAGCGAACGCCGTCTCTCCAACGGGGAAAGATGATTTTATTGACTTCTGCCTGGAATGACGGACCGATATCGCATCTGGTGTGAAAACCAGCGGCGAGGCCCAAAGCTACGGAACGAGCATACCCATAAGACCTCGCTCCAATCTCTCTTGACAGCGTGTTGCCCCGATGTTCCCTGATTGACTGAACCGCTGAGCATCTAATGGTTCTTTTGTGGCGTTTGCAGGGAAGAATCTCTCCCGCCCATACCAATTAATTGTCCGTGGAGCTGTGCGTTTGAGGAAGAAAGAAAGAAATAGATGATAGCCGGGTAAAAAACGGGACCCTTTCAAACTATCTCTCTCTATAGCGCCAAGCTAACGGAACTTTTGTCATCAATCGTCTTTTCATTCCTCCGTGGTTATAAAAGGGAAAACGGGCCCGGCTTCTGGGTGAATTATGAACTCCAATCTATATCTCTGGGACCAAAAAGGTTTCGAGAGACGGAGTCTATACCGACAAACGAGTGCGTTCGCAAATTTGTCGAGCTTAAGTTTTGATTGCCCACGACTTTTCGGAGGATGCCAAAGTGTCTCTGATTAAATACGTCTTTGAATACTGCCGAGTGAAGCCTCTACAGCCAGAAGCCAGGAACAACACGAGGGGGAATGTCAATTACTACATCACACATTGTGAGGGGGTCACTGCAGAGGAGGGATTCGTTGGCTTGAGGGCTGAGTCGCTCGATTAAAACGCCGACTCCCCCCCACCGAAACTGCGAATCGCCTTCCCCTGTTATTATTTGTCATTGGCCAAGATTCTTTTGGGCTTTTGTGGAGGAACGTGACCATGAAGGAGAGACTGACGCCACAGGGACGAGGGACAAGCCGAAAAGCCGCAATAAGGTGGATTTTTTTGCGCAATGATGTTCAGAAACATGTCGTTCTTCTGTTTTGCAACTTTTATCCAACAAGTTCCCGTTTAAAACAAGCGTACGTTGTTTTGTCCTCAGCCTGCTTTGTGCACCTGCCCTTCACACGCTGTTCTCTTAAAGAGACAGCGCACCTCTCTTAAAGAGACAGCGCACCTCTCTTAAAGAGACAGCGCTCCCTTCCAACGGGACAACACGCAATTTCCTCCCTTTAGTTAGTATGTACACAGGTGATCAACGCACACATGAATCAACTTAATCCTCCTGTTACCTTCACATTTACTAACATATTTTACCCTCAGGGTCAATTTGACCCCAGCAATTAAAACCTCCAGAAAATTATTATAATTAATATTGTTTCCAAAGTTTAAGTGTGAGGTACTTTATGTTTGTTTGTTGAATATCTAAATAGCTCTTTAAATATATAAACAAGTTGATATTTCTTATATGTTTGACGCAGTGAAAAACAGCCTGGGGTCAAATTGACCCCAAAGAATACCGACATTAAACACTGAATGGGGTCAAATTGACCCTAAAGGCAACAGGCGGGTTAAACACACATTTAAAGTAAATTATAAAAAACGGACACAGTTGTGTTAAATCGGTAAGATATATGACATAACATATTCCAGGGTGCTGCAGCGGCATTGAAGCGACATCATCACCATGTACGGGGCTGAAGGAGCGCATCAATGGAGGCATCGCGCGGCCACTTATTCCACCGTCTCGCTGCAGAAAGACGAGGCCACGCCACGCCGCGCCGCCGCTCGCTAATTCCCACCGGTACTCCAGACTTACGGGAAGCGGCGTGGGTGGAAAGCTCGAAGCAACACTGGCACTCCAACCCGCCCCTGAACCACCGAGTGTTTTGTCCCCCCCCGCTGTCGAGCAAATGGCAGCCCGGCATTTCAGACACTGGAGCAGATTTTACCCCGAAGCCTTTTACAGAACAACCCCTCCCCACACACACACGCACACACACACACACACACACACACACACTGCAGGCAACCCATATGTGTTAAAGTGGGCAGTGATGCTAAACTGAGTTGTTTAACAAAAATGTTTTCACTTGGTGACATACGGCCCTAATTTTTAAGAATGTACCATTACAATGTGTTCTTATGCAACGGGTAGTTTCAAAGCTTATTCAAAGTTTTTAAAATGTACCAGACACCACCTAGATTCAGACACTTCAATGACACTTTGTGTTCCTTTTTTTTTTCTTTGTCCTCCACAGTCAGCTCACATAAATAAAGTGTCTTAAGTTCAGACTAAGCTGATTAGCACGCTAACAAGCACACAGAAGAGACGGGAAGAACAACGCGCTGCTCGCCGCGAGTCTGTAAAGATTCAAGTGAAAGAAAAATATTACATGAAAGAAGCTATTGTGTTTTAAAAGTACACACATGCACAACAAGGACAAAATAGAGTGGAAAGTGAATACCTCTCATTCTTTTTTCTTACATTTCTATTAGAATTTGAGTGATGTCCAGAAAATATTCTGCTCTATTTAATGCCGTACCGCTCGGCAGAGAGCGACAGGGAAGATGGGGGAAACAAGGGCAGACACATACAGAGTGATGAGTCAGAGGAACCTATGACACCACGAGTGCAACAGACCGACCTCCCTATTATGCATCGTGACTCACTGCTCTCTGCCGTGGATGAGTATGAAGGTTTTCTCAGAACAACTAAATTCCACCAACGTGGTTCTCTTCCATCAGGTTGAAAGTGTTAATCTGCTGCCGTGCAGTGACGTCCGACTGGAAGGACAACCCTCACACTCGTCCATGGCGGAGTAAGCGTTTAAGAGAGGGACAAGGGCCTGTACCCACTTGAGATTCACCGTGTGTGAATCCCAAAAGGAAAATATGCCTGGAAATATGAACCCAGAGAGCTGTGCTGCGAGTTCATTTGGTCATCGAGTTAATATATATATATATATATATACATATATATATACACATACATATATATATACATCCATATATACATATATATATATACATACATATATACATACATATACACACATATATACATACATATATATATATATACATATATACATACATATACACACATATATACATACATATATATATATATACATATATACATACATATACACACATATATACATACATATACACACATATATATATATATATATATATATATATATACATATATATATATATATATATATATATATATATATACACACACATATACATATATATACACATATATACACCCACATATAAATATATTTATTTATTTATTTTATATTTATTATTTTTTATTTATATGTATATATAGATAAATAAAAGTTAAAACAACAAAATGCCTGACAGAGATCCATGTGACTATCGCTATTGTTCTGAAGCTATTGTTGAGATGCTGCACTGATGGTCCAACCAACCTTGATAGTCTACATGGTGACTTATTCCAGCATGCTTAGGAGACCGATTTAAAGCACATAACTTGTTGAAACATTTGTATAAACTCTATGTAATATTAGTGATTCCGCACCCGTATGTAGTCGTAACCACATTTTTTAGTTGACTATTCAGGGTGACTCCTACATGTTCTGTACGACGTACGTTCTGGCGATGGTTTTCATGCTAATCAGGAATCATGCACCAGCAAAGGCGAGAGACCACTTGGTAATTTTTGTGCAAATCTTTTCTGAAGAAAATGCCCACAACGTGTTTATGAAGCCTCAAGGCTACACAGGATGCTTTGAGAAGCAGTGAATGCAAAACAATAACTTTGTCTCCCTTTAACACCGTGGTGTTGCAGTATAGACGCATTAAAGATATATCATGGGACGTATCGTATCCCACGGAATTGATATGTCCAACACTTACATAATTAACCAGGAGCAGTTTTCTGCCCCTGGGTCATTCGGCGTGGGTTGAGCCTTTAACACAGGTGCTGCAGCTCTAATAAATGCTATATGAGCCCATCCATCACAGTTTCATGACATCTCAGCACGTTATAGTGGTTAACAATGCCCGATATACACATCATGCATTATCTTA
The DNA here is from genome assembly GCA_036178185.1 of Liparis tanakae. Taxonomy (NCBI): domain Eukaryota; kingdom Metazoa; phylum Chordata; class Actinopteri; order Perciformes; family Liparidae; genus Liparis; species Liparis tanakae. Next base: position 3,922,686 of record CM070103.1, on the reverse strand, counting down.
GATAATGACTGGCCCCTACGACCTGAACAAATAATAGAAATTGTGCTCTGCTTGTGTTGTGGAATTCTTTTGAATATTGGACCTTTTCGGAGTTTGAGGTTTTTTTTGCACTTTGTTGTCCACTGTCTCTCACACACACACACACACACACACACACACACACACACACACACACACACACACATCTCTTTCCCCCTGCAGAATCTGCTTCGACAAGATAAGTGCGGGACTTGTAATTGCGAGAGGGCCCTCATCCCTCCGCATCGGCTAATAATGGTGCTGTGGAAGCCCGGCGCTCATTACGCCGCCCTTTGTCGTTTTTCATTGCGCGGCTTGATTATTTTTTGGGGGGATTTTCAAGAGGATTCAGAAAAAGGTTTTAATGCCCTCCCCCTGCTCTTGCAAATAGAGCCGCCACTACGGTGGGCAAAACTCCTGCAAAAATAAAAATCGATAAATAAAATAAAATCGATAAAAGACAATAAAATAAGAGATGCCAACCTTAAAAAAATAATTTGTAAACATAAACTACGCTATAGAGGGACCTTCAGCCAGAAAAAGGACAGAAAAAGGTTTTAATGCCCTCCCCTGCTCCTGCAAATAGAGCCGCCACTACGGTGGGCAAAACTCCTGCAACAAATACAATCGAGAAATAAACGGAATCGAGAAAAGACAAGAAAATAAGAGATGCCAACCTTAAAAAAATCATTTGCAAACATAAACTACGCTGATAGAGGGACCTTCAGACTGCTTTCCAACTTGAGTGAACACTCCAAGTGGTGCTCACAGTATTAATGTCACTAGCTTGGACCGATTCAACCGCAGCGCTGTGTGGGAGCAGGGAAACGGAGATAAACTATCCACATTCTTTTTTTCCTTGCATGGCAAATACTTAGTCAGTAGCTTTGCTTTCCCATTATCTTTTTTGCAACAAAAAAAAAATACCAGATTAAATCCGACCTCGGGTTTAGCCGGCCTATCATCCGCAGATGCAGACGCAGACACGGACCAAAGTCGTTCCTCAGAAGTCAACCTTCTCGGAATTGTTTGAGATTGCCGGAGCGCCGAGTTGAAAAAACATTGCGGCTTTTCAATCTTCGCAACTAATCATTCGCAGATAAAAGCAGTGAGCCTTGGGTTTCTCTCCTCGCTGGCTCTCGAATGCGCTTACTAAATAAAAAAGAAAAGAAACCATGTTTACCTCCATGCATTACAAAGTCAGTACATCACAGCTCCACTAACTTATTCCTCTTTGGCTCAAAGCGTTAGCGAGAGCTCGACTGTAATATCAATATATATACACGTGCAATATATGCACGCAGTTTGTTGTCTTCGCCACAGTTGTCCAAGAACACTCTTGATTAATGCATGCCTTTTGCAAGTCATGCCTTTAATAAGAAATGACTGGATGTCTACAGCGCCCACTCACTGCGGTATCGGAATAACTCGGGGTTACTCGGAGTCTGCACACTTCGACCAAGGACATTTCCACAAGGGGGACAATGAAAACTAAACAATGCATGTCTGGATCTGGTCCAAATAGGGAATGGATTCTTTCTTGACCCTTTTTCTCCAAAGTCTCATAAGACAGACCGATCCTGCTTGGCGTGACTGAAGGTCAGTCAGCCAACGAGCCGTTGTGATGCGGTTCCGTGTCACTTGGGTTTGCCGGCCTTCATCAGCAGATCACAACGATAAATGATACTTCCGCGTTTTCTTTAGTAGTCACGAATGAGTCACTTTTCACAGTTTCAAAGGCTTTCACCTCAATTCAATTCAGTTTATTTGTATAGCGCAGTTTCACAAATTAAAAATTTGTCTCAGAGTGCTTTACAATCTGTACACATAGACATCCCTGACCTTTGACCTCACATCGGATCAGGAAAAACTCCCAAATAACCCTTCAGGAGAGCAACAGAGGAGGATCCCTCTCCCTGATGGACAGATGCAATAGATGTAATGTGACCAGAAGGACAGATTTAGAGTTAAAATACATTCAATCCTCACTGTGAAGCTCAATATGTACGCGGCAACTCCGAACCAACGCCATTCATTTTTTTTCCCCAGAGCTGCTAAAGTGTGACAAGGTTGGAGTAAACGGACATTTCTCAGACTCAGAGTTCATGAACGGCGTTTCCAAGGAGACGGTAAATGGCAATGGACACGGCCACCTTCGGAGAACAAATATATACATATGTTTCAAAATTATTCTTATTAGGTCAGACAAAGCTCACGAAGAGCCCCTCTGCACTTTGTCCTTTAAAGCGCGGATACCAAAAGTAACAATTGAGCATCTTCAATGGGCGACTGTGAGTTCTCTCAGGATCATTACTTGCAATCACCAGGGAGCATCTTCTGCCAGGACCCATTCACACAGACGGTAAGTAGTCTTCTTTTCCTTTTCTTATTTCAGATGAAGGAGGAGATACAGCCCAGAATATCATTTTGAACCACAGGACAAAAAACAAGGTCGTTTTTAAAACATATCGGGACGGATTTTATGATTCTTGTGAAAGGGAATGAAGCGAGGACATGTGCAATTTACCATGGGTAATGTATTTAAGTGGATATTTGTAATCTACAATATGAATGTAATCAGTTACGTTTTAAAAATCATGCTTTAGTAATCCTTTTTTGGGGGATAACGCCTTTCTTTTTATGTTTGGAGGATCAATAACAACTCAAATTGGAACAAAGAGGAATTAGTCCTGAAACCATATATTGGAGTGTTACATCCTTTTAGTTAGCAACAACTGAAGAGCATGTTAGTGGCGCACCTGTCATTAAACTTTTTAGAAACTTTAGCCGCCTTTGTACTCACTCCCCCACGTTGGATTAGTGCGCTACCTTTTAAAGTTGTGTGAACACTAATAATTGAGGATTTATTTGGCGCTTTCAGGTAATACAACAGATTAAATTGCGGGAGAAGTGAAGAAAGTGTGTTTAACAACATTTCCGAAAGGATGTCAGAATTTAAATGTTAAGTGCAAAGGCTTTAGCATTTCTTCTACGACAGCACAACTATACACTTCTGCCAAATTGTCAGAGTAGAAACAGCGATGTGGAAGAAAGTATCAAGGCACAAAAACCAAGTGCATTTACTCGTCCTTTCCTAATACCCCGCCAACTCTTCTCCGTATGTAGCCCACCCTTCTCCCGCCCTTCGCCTTCTTCTTTCTAAGAATGAGACATCACTAACAGGTGAAATAAGCTTGAAAAGACTTAAATGATCGGATTATGGGAGGAAAGAGTGCGCCAAAAGTAAGGACAAGAAGCACCTATAAGCATTATCCCTACTCCATAAACGCTGCCAGCAATCTCCTGTTATGAGTTCCTGTTATGCGCAGGAGAATAATAAGGTCGTCTCTTCTCACCGCCGAGAACAATAATGAGTTCTCTGCGCAACAGTCACCGTAGCGGCACCTTTTGATTCTGATGACTTTTTTTCTCTCGCTCTCTTTGCCCTCCATCACTTCTATCTCCTCCTCGCTCCCAGCGAGGAAACTCCTCTCTGGGCAAAATAAATCCCCTGCAAATACGATTAAAGCACCGAGTCATCATTTGGACCGCAGAGTGTAGTGGCTAAAGTGGTGGGGCTGCGCATATGTGTGTGTGTGTGTGTGTGTGTGTGTGTGTGTGTGTGTGTGTGTGTGTGTGTGTGTGTTTGTTTGTCTATCAGTGACAGAGGGATCAGCGCCGGGCATCCGGGCAGCACTTTATTCCTCTGTGCAAGAACAAAACGGGCGATCCCATTCCACTCATCTCTTTGAGATGCAGCAGACCAATCGCTACCAGATATCCTCACCTCTCCAACTTCCTCTCCTCCCGTCACCCCACCCTTCTTTTCTTCTTCTTCTTCTTCTTCTTCTTCTTCTTCTTCTTCTTCTTCTTCTTCTTCTTCTTCTTCTTCTTCTTCCCTAAGGCTCTAAATGTAATTGCGGCTCTTTTTTCTCCCCGGGAGAACCTCGCCCGGCGAAGTGCGGAGGGTATTTTTTTGTATTACTTTTTTTCCTTTTGTCCTTTTTCTTCGGAGCACATTATGACAGCGAGACGGAGTAAAGGGTAGCGGATAGAAACCGAGGGTCTAAAAAAGGGGAACGATGCTTCTCGGGATGTCAAGTAAAACGTCTGCGGCCACGCTAGAAGGGGGGGGAATAAAAGTGTCTTCAGCTTTGAAAATAATGGCAATTATAGCTACTCCATCCTCCTCAGAGCAGACCCACTGTCACTTTGGAGCTACTCGAACGTGCAGTTCGATTGCCGTCTGTCAGATGTACAGAATGAAATGCGACTATAATAGACAGCAGGGTGCGCTTTTTCCCTGATTACCGAGATCAGAAGACGGGGAGTAAAAAAAGAGAGAGCTCCGCTATTGATTGCAACAGTCGGCGACAGACTTAGTCAGCGCGTTGCTCCAATCAGAGCGCCAAAGCACATCATTGGTGACGTATCGGTTTGTCTCAGATTGGACTGCCGGTAAACAGTAAAAAAAAAAAATAATCCACCATGGTATGGACGGTCATCACAATGAAAAGTGCCACAGAACTAAAAAATAATTAGCATTCGCCAGGAGAACCCACGACGACGTAAAGGCAAACGCGCACTTTCGGAAGGCGAAGAATGCGCTCCAAAACATTCGATGCTCGAAAACATTCGATGCTCGAAAACTCGAGGGGCGATCGAGTAAATCGAGTCTCGCTTTCCGTGCCGTGAGTACGTCTTCAGCCTGCAATAAAACTTTACTCTGCTAACCAGTCCCCGTTAAGACGACTGGCTGAAAGCTGAGTCGCGGGTCTCGAGGGGTGAAAAGACACGCAGGACTTTAGTTTGGATAGAAACAAAACTCTTTTTACATAGAGAAAAGTCTTGGACCCTGTTTACTTGATAGGAAAATGCATATATCTTCATGCGTTTTGGCCTTTCATTTACACAAAAACTGAGGTTTTATCACGGAAAACGATCATTTCTAAAAACTCCAGCCAAAGTGGAGATTTCTGAAAACTCTGTTTTTGTGTTTTAGGTTGTCAAACGTCACAGTAAGCGACAAAAAATGCTTCACGTCACGCAAACGTCCTATGCGGACGGCGTATTTCTGCGGGTTCATAGGAACAGAAACTTTTTGGAAAACAACCTTGTGTGTACAAACTTATTTTTGAAAACGAAGGCGCAGAAATATTAGTTTCTATAAAATACCCGGCTATGTGTAAATGTGGCCTTAACCTTGACGCTGAGGCTTGTAATCAACGAAATACTAGAGAAAAAAAACTGGGGATTAAAGACAGGAATCCGACGGGGGACAAGGAAAGGACTTGGCCACTGGGACAATATATAAAGGAAAAAACACAGGTGTAGGGCATGAGTGATTAGAGAAGCGGCAGGTGCAGGCAATTAACAATCAAGACCCACTTGGGGGACGCGGAACAGGGCGTTCCAAGCTGACAAGAGTCGGCATTAATATTCACCAAACATCTCAAGTCGAGAGTTGTTTTGCGGGCGGGGCCGAGAGGGTTGGGAGTGGTGAAGATTAATCAAATCATCCAAAGAAGTAAAGACAATCTGGCCTCTCTGGGTTTGCCCGCGTGAACTCCTGGAGCTGAATTATTAATGACATTTGCCGAGCGGTCGGAGGAACCGTCGGAAGAGAAGGCGGAGGGTTGTTCTTGGCGGGGAAAAAAATAAAAAAATCCATCACTCAATCAATCAATCAATCGTCTCCGTGGAAACCCGTGCCGCATTTGGGCAGACGGGGAGTCGTTTGTGTCTAAAAGCGAATTTTCTAATCGACTCCAGGTTCGTAGAGTGTGCACACGCAGCAAACACGTTCACCCCCGTCCCCCCCCACACACACACACACACACACACACACACACACACACACACACACACACACACACACACACACACACACACACACACACACACACACACACACACACACACACACACACACACACACACACACACACACACACACACCTGATAATCCGAGCTGGAAATCCTGCATTGCAAACACAGTGGGCGCCGCTCCTGGGCCGCGCCGCCTGCCAGAAAAGAAGCTTGAGGACGGCCGGGGCCAGCCGGTGACGATTAGACAAAGTGTCACGTTATTTAAAAAAAAAAAATCTGTTCTTTTTTTTAAGCCGGGGCGAAAGTAGAGCTCATCAATAATGCATATATAATTCATTAGAGGAATCAACCGGTTGTCCCCTCCCCGACATGCGGCAGCCGCACGGATAACATCTGCAGCGGTCGGTGTCTGTTTAATTGATGGGTGATGTGACCACTGGGAGCGAAGAGAGGAAGGAAGCAGGAAGCGACAGAGAGGATGGATTAGAAGGTGGAGAAGAAGATAAGGGTGTGTGTGTGTGTGTGTGTGTGTGCCTACTCAAGCTCGGTATCGGCGTGGCATTAAGACTTCACCGTTTATGGATTTTACAACTGTAGTGCAATCTGTAAAGCTAGCATCGCGGTGGGCGTCGGTGCAGTGAAATATGAGGAGGGCAACTCTCCCGTCGGATGAATGCACGAAGACGGAAATACTTTGAAGCGGAATTAAAAGTACATGGATTTTATGTTTGATAATGTGACATTAGCTCAGGCAACACTTTCCATTTACGCTTGATTTAGATGTATTACCAAATTAAAAGGGTATTACAATACAGTAAAATCAGGAGACATTAAATCAAAGTAGCAGAAATTGAGTTTTAGGTATACTGTATGCATCAAGCTCCCAAATACAGGATCCTACATTTCCCACAATGCAACAATAGCGAACCGCTGGTACTGTGGGCCGAATGGGGAAAAAGCTTGAGCTCAGCTCCTTTATACGATCTCCCTATATGCATGTATCCCGCCTGAGTCAGTTTGCTTTTATTTTCAATGGCGATAAAGAAAGGGCCACTAACTGCGTGTGCTTGCTAAGTCTTTCTAATATCTTATCAAACCACACACTCCAGAAAAAAACACCTGAGCATTAAAGCGCCAGCTTTGTTTTTATGTTGCAGGACAGAGTTTATTGCTTGAAGATTGCAGCAGATCCCCCCCGAGGGCCTAATTACGGCTATCAAAGCAAAACTAATAGCCAATGTATCAAACTGCAAACGCTCAGTCGAGGACATATGCTCAGAAGGCCGAGACCTACGGTCACATGACATCGCCTCCTTCCTGCAGCCACTGCTTGCATGACAGACATAGGTTTCTTTGAGGGTTTTTTTTATGAACCGTACTAACTGTTCTGATTGCGTGATTCATGCACACACACACACACACACACACGCACACACACACACACACACACCGCATCCCAGTCCGCCCGCCCGCCGGCAGCTGTCTCAACACCACTGCATCCAGAGCAGGACAATTAGTAATCCATCACCTCTGTTTACAGTCTGGGTGGTGAGGCTCTGGAGAGAGAAAGAGAGAAAGAGAGAGAGGGAGGGAGGTAGAGAGAGATGGGTTGAAAGGGGTGAGAAAAAAAGAGGGCGGTCAACAAAGCAATGTGATGTAGTGTGGGGGAGACAGACAAATACAAGTAAACAAGGGTAAGAGGACGTAAAAGACAAACAAGTGTTTTCATATTCTCCACCTTGTGAGTGTGTGTGTGTGTGTGTGTGTATGTGTGTGTGTGTGTGTGTGTGTCCTTGTTTTGAGTCATTGCGGCACACACACACACGGGTACGGTGCTCGGGAGAGATTACGAGTCACTGCTGCTTTTACCAAATCAGGAATCTGTGCAGGCGTGCATGTGCCGACCCTGCATGCATATTAATGTGCGTGGGAGTGTGTGTGTGTGTGTTTGTGTGTGTGTGTGCCTGTGTGTGTGGAAAAAAAGCAGAATCCAAAAAGATGAAAGTGTGAGCTCTGGATGTCGAACTGTGGCAGAGAGGAAGAAGGAAAGGGAACAATGGGCATGAAGAAGTGGGTGAAAAGTGCGCCCACTAGATGGCACTGCTGTGTGGTGGATTTAACTCTTCCCCTCTTCCTCTGTCTCTATCTTATGTTCCCCTCGCTCCACTTTCCTCCCTCTCTCTCTCTCTTGTCCTCTTTTTACCTCCCTCCCCCTGTGCTCTCTCTCTCTTTTTCTATGGTGCCAGTTATACAGCTGGGATTTGAACACAGAGAACTGGAGGGGTTCCCCTGAATCCGAGGTGGACTCTCGAGACCCCCGGAACGCTCATCCGAGGACAGTGTGTGTTTGTTCACCTGCCCGCCGCCCTCGCCACGCCGCCGCACCTGTTCCTGCTCACGGATAGGTGGAGAAGGATGGAGCTGGCCTCCGTTTTCTTGGCAACATAGGGCGATAAGTGCATAAATAATGGCACTCAGAGAGGACGGACACATTTTCTTGGATGGGGTGAAACGATTGAGAGAGAAAGAGAGTGTGTGTGTGTGTGTGTGTGTGTGTGTGTGTGTGTGTGTGTGTGTGTGTGTGTGTGTGTGTGTGTGTGTGTGTGTGTGTGTGTGTGTGTGATCCGTCAGCATATAGTGGAAGTCGAGCGTCGGGAAGCGGTCAGTGCAGACGGTAAGAATAAAGTCAGGTCCTCGCATGGCAGTCGGTGTGCGTGCGTGCGTGTGCGTGTGCGTGTGCGTGTGTGTGTGTGTGTGTGTGTGTGTGTGTCCATGTTGGCATTTCCGGGTAACCGGTCCTTTAAGACCAAGATTGGTGGAGTTAGAGTGGTGGTCGTCATACCGACACATATAATCAGGATATGAATGATTTTATTCCCTAAGGCATCCATCCAGTCACTGATATTCTTTGCGACAGGGAATTAAATCCAGTTGGTTTTCAGTTGCAATTTGCATCACAGTTTGTAAATGTATGAACACAACACTAATATTGCATTAAAATTATCATCAGGCCAAAACCCTGCTCAACATTTTTTAATCCGCCCCCAAGTTAAAATTGCATGACTCTCAAGCATCTGGCATAAGAACTCATTATCATGGAACTCGTTAACATGACGAAAGATGCATAATTTACTTTGGCGATGAACTTAGGCCGGTCGAAGCAGATTACCATTTGTTAGCATCTTCAAGCTGAATTTTTTTACATTTAACCTTCCGACCTCGGTGATCCTCTGACTCCACCTCTAGCGCCACCGTCAGGTTGAATGTTCTCCTAAAATGTCATACGGTTTTATGGATGCCTCGGGAAGTCTTTTAACACTCCTCATAACTCTAATCTAGAAATTATCATAATGTGAAAAGCAAAAAAGCGTGTTTTTTTTTATTCCTGCTAATGCTTCTTGAAGTTATAAAGATAGTTCACTGTGACGGCAGCTTTGTTATTCCACCTTATCTAATGTAAACAAGTGGGCGGACAGCAGTTCAGACATAAGTATGTTTCATACACAAGGCCATGACCATTCTCAATGTCTCACAAAGAGCTTTTTAACCCTTATTTTATTAAGCAAGCAAGCTACCTGCACTGGAAATGGGAGTCATACATTAATATACCGCCTTTTCGAAACTCGGCATGTCGTGGGAGTGTTGCTCGCCATCCCGTATCTTACATTATTGTCTCCGCTGTTCTCAAATCGTACACCATCATCCTCAACCTCATTCTTTCCGTTGCATCTCGTGGGCGTTCCTTCTTCTTTCCCCTTCCACGAGATTTTTTTTCCAGTCGTCAGATCATATCCATTTACACCCGCGTTCATTTCTGGCTGCTTTCTGGAACTCGGGACGGGGGGGCTCTGCGGAAACCCTGGGAGCAGAGTAGTCCTCTGGCAAACTGTACGTCTAGACACCCAATTCAAATATGAGCGTGTGAGTGATGGCTGTGGCCGTGGATGAAATAGAGTGCAGGCTCTATTTTTTTCTTCTTCTACTCGTACTCCAGAGGACTAAAATCAAAGAATACGGTCTGGGACAGATTCAGATAGCAAAAGAGAGATACTGTCAGCGTTCACCTCAGGCAGAAATCCATAGCTCAATATGTTTTGATTTTCGGTTGATTTTTTCTTCTTTTTGGGGACTGTAATTAACATTGAATTGGCAGTCGTCCTTGTGAGTTTTCAGCTCCTCTCTTTTTGCTAACTCTGTTTCCTTCTCGCTCCTTGTATTGCCAAGACAATTATCTGATTGCTTATGAACTGTAACAAAAACCTCTTTGCTATCCAGCCGCAGCTCAGAAACCACATTGCCCATTATGTAAGCAAAGATAAAGTGGTTCAGCGGAATCATGAATGTTTAAATACAACGACCAGCAACCCGCTTTCACTTCCCATCGGTGCGGCGGGGGATGAGACTTAAGTTCAAGTCCGTCTAATCTCCAAAACCTGCCGCAAAATTGCTTCTTTTACTTGACTGGAGTGATATTGGCCCCAGGGGCAAAACCTGTGCTGTAAACTTGTGCTGCATGTGGAAACAGCGTCTGCTCCGAGGCTCTGAGTGCTTACAAGGTACTGGGACAACAAGCAAGGTAGACCTTTAGATTTCAGCTCCGGTTTCATAATATGTATATTTTATTAAAGCTTTTAATGCTTTACATGTTACGTTTTTTTTTGCTTGAAATGGACCAGAATAAAAAGAGTGGTGAAAACTCCAGAGATGAGATGCCGGATGCGTTATAACACGTTTGTAGGTTGTGACAGTAAAATAAAAAAGGGCATACAGGGAATGAAAAGTGGTTCCATATAGATCATACAGGAGGTTATGCCTTATGGGCGTGGCTACCTTGTGGTGGACCGCTCTGATTCTTGGTATCGTCTTGCTCCACCCTCTCGTGTCACTTCCAGTTGCAAAAAGCCAAGATGGCGACCACCAAAAGCCAAGATGGCGACCATTAAAAGCCAAGATGGCGACCACCAACAACCAAGATGGCGACCACCAACAGCCAAGATGGCGACCATTAAAAGCCAAGATGGAGACCACCAACAGCCAAGATGGCGACCATTAAAAGCCAAGATGGCGACCACCAAAAGCCAAGATGGCGACCATTAAAAGCCAAGATGGCGACCACCAAAAGCCAAGATGGCGACCACCAAAAGCCAATATTGCGACGCCCAAGACTGAGACCGGCGTAGTGACTACGTCCGCTTCATATATGGAAACCACAAAATTACAGTTTGGGGAAAGTTAGAAAAAAACTGCATGATGGTGAAATGATCAATGGACAAACATTTGATTTATTCAAATGGAACAGAATGGATTAATTGTTTTTTATTCATATATTTGTTTGGAATCCAGCTTTCGTAATGCGTATTTCGCCCCCTCATTGTTTTCATGCAGAATTTTATAAGGATGTAATAATTGCAGTTTACATAGAGAAAAAACAATACACAAACGTATATATAATTCACCTTTGGAAAGGGTGTTTCCATGGTTTATTGAGCTGGACATTTCTGAAACATGCGTGTGTATATTTCCCCGCGGTCGCATAAGGCCGGCTACGAACACAAACAGCTTTCTACCCGGCGTCTAAAAGTACCTCTGAGTGTGGCTGTGGTTATTTTGTTGTTGCATCCAGACGGTTGTTCCCACCTCCCCCTCGGTGCTTCTCTGCCAGTGATAGATGCCTAATGGACGCACTGCTTAAGAAAGGAATGAAGAGCGGAGCTGAGGCGAGGCGATTCTAATGGTACTTTGACATCAGCACTTTCTGAATTTATTTTTTCCTCACCGACACCGAGGGAGAGGAAAGGGCATTTAAATGACAAGGTCAAGTTGTTGTGGGTTCATCAAACGGCTCGTTAGGACGCGCTTTAAATGTTCGACTGCAAAGTTGATAAACTAGTCCCTCAAGGCAAAAAGTGATGACTTCGGTGTTAAAGGGTCACTTTGTGTTTTTCTCCACCTGGACCCTATTTTGCCATGTTTATGGGTCCAAGTGGCTGATGGGTAGAACAAACAATCTGGCCAGGGTTGGGCCTCATCCACATGGTCAAAATTGCTTTCATATTTAGTCTTTTGGATAACAATGAGGCCACATTTACACATAGCCGGGTATTTACAGAAACAAATATTTGTACACACAAGGTCGTTTTCCAAAAAGTTTCTGTTCATATGAACCCGCATAAATACGCCGTCCGCATACGTCCGCATAGGACGCTCACATGACGTGGAGCGTCTTTAGTCGCATATGTGACGTTTGACGACCTAAAACTCAGTTTGACCTCGTTCACACGCAAACACAAAAACTGGGTTTTCAGAAATCTCCACTTTGGCCGGAGTTTTTAGAAATGATTGTTTTCGGTGATAAAACCTACATTTTTGTGTAAATGAAAGGCCAAAACTCATGAAAATATATGCGTTTTTCCATCGTGTAAACGGGGTCTTATACCCAAAACAACCACAATTTCTTCCACGCGTCACATGACAAACCATGGACGCTTCTTCAGTATATTTTAGGGTTACACGAGAAATGTGGTCACGTTCAGGCACCTTCCATTCAATCCCAACCTCCTAATATGCCGTCAGACATGTGCAGTGGCAAAGGAGTCATATTAGTTAGCACGGTCAAATGGGGTCAGCAGCAGGTCAAAGGTCACACCACTGTACTTTGAGATTTTTTATTTTAACTAGCACTTTTTGACATCTGATGAAACCTACGATGAATCCCATATATCGGTAGCGGTTGCTTCTTGGACCTTTTTCCTCGCCTTGTCTCCTCCCCCCCACAACAGGCTGAATACCCCCCCCCATCCACAGAGTTTGTAAGCGGCCTGGTCGCCAGGGTTCGGCCCGGTGCGTCGATGTAATCCTCGTCTGATGTTGTCTCAGCTCGCAGTCGGGTGACTCTGTCTGATAGATAACACCTCGTCTTTAAAGCGCGCCGCTCTCTCTCTCTCTCTCCGATTCCCATCTGAAAAGCTGATGAGAAGCAGCGGTGGTACCAGTGTTTACCAGAGGAGACCTAAGATCTGGCGCCCAGCTGGGAGGAGTGGTAGCGAAGGTCCGCGGCGGAGAAGAGTACAGTCGAATTGTTAAAGCGACAGCGTCTGATGCGTCTCTGTAAACCACGACTTGAACGGAACAAACACGCGGCCGCGGTGGCCGTAAAAGCGTTAGCCGAAACGCGCGCGATGTATAATTAGCTAACGCGGCTTCACGCGCTGCTCCGGCACGCGGCGGTTTGAGCAGATTACAACTTTATCTTCCCATTATCGACGTTGGCGTCATGTGCGACCCTGGAAAATGGAATCGCATTCCATTAGTGCATTATTCACGGGGAACAAAAGATACGGGACACGAAGCTCCTCCGAGGATAATCCCGCGGCGGCTCTCTCGGTCACGCGGCCTTTCGCGTGTCCTCGCCTCTCGATGGAATTATCAAAAAGGGTGGATATTGGACTTGGCGCTGGCCACGACTGGGAGAGGCCCAGTGCAAGTGTAGCCCCCCCCCCCCATACACACACACACACACCCTCCCCTGCTGCAGGCCATTGAGCAGCTCCACTGGTGAAGAGGATTTAAATGGCATCTCAGTGGCGGTTAAGAGGAGTCAGAGCATTAAATCATTCACCCCCCCCCCAACACACACACACCCACCCCCTAATCCAGATTCCACCGGCCTGTCGGAGGATCTCAACTGGCAACCCGATTGGTCACAAGTGCACTAGAGCCTGATGGAGTAAATGCAATATATTCAACTTTTTCCCCAATTATTCAGTGTAACTGCAACAGTAAAAGCCTAAGTTTAACACTGCCCTTTTTAAGCATACTCTTATGTGTGTGTGTGTGTGTGTGTGTGTGTCTGTGTGTGTGTGTGTGTGTGTGTGTGTGTGTGTGTGTGTGTGTGTGTGTGTGTGTGTGTGTGTGTGTGTGTGTGTGTGAGAGAGAGAGAGCTAGTGAGTGCGTGCAGCCTTTCATTTTAGTAATGGAAATGCTGGGAAGCCTTTAGTAGTTGCCATTGGTAATGGAATGAGAACATATGTATAATTTAAGGCTTTGCAACAGGCTCTCACTGGAGCCAAGGCACGCACACACACACACACACACACACACACACACGCACGCACACACAGCTTAATCACTGGCAGTGTTTCTTCATCTGAGTGAGTGAAAGTGGCACTAATACAGCGCTGTAGTTTCAGCTCTCTTAAAGCCCGTGCACCAAATACCCCTCTCTGCTTAGTATTCTGCCAGTTGGCCTCGATGAGTCAAGACTCCGCCGCGATAAACGTCGGAGCGAGAGCGACGCGGCGGAAGACGAGTTTGGCTCGATGCTTTTCACCGGAGTCACGGTGAAACGGGACGGTGCAGTTTTTTTTTTTTTGCAGACGCCTGTCCCATTGATCACCACATTTGGGTGGGGGGGGGGGGGGGGGGAGGCTGGCATCACGCTTGTTTTTTTGCATTTGTTAGCTGGGCCGGTGTGTGTGTGTGTGTGTGTGTGTGTGTGTGTGTGTGTGTGTGTGTGTGTGCGTGTGTGTGTGTGTGTAGAATAGAAATATACTTTATTAATCCCCAAGGGGAAATTTGTCGACACAGTTGCACCAATAAACTAAACAAACAAGAATTAAATATAAATATAAGAAAGAAAGAAACAGTGACTGTGCATAAAGTATACAAAGTGAAATATAAAATTTAAAAAAATGTTTAAAAAACAAATTACTATATATATATATATATATATATATATATATATATACACACACACACAACATATATGCAAATACAGCAGTGTAAAATTAAATAAAATATAAACAGTGCGCAAAATGCAAAGTGTGTGTATGTGTGTAAATGAAATGTGTAAAGTGCAGATCAACATAGTGTAAGTATGAATGTGAATGTGTGTGTCTGTGTGTGTGTGTGTGTGTGTGTGTGTGTGTGTGTGTGTGTGTGTGTGTGTGTGTGTGTGTGTGTGTGAGAAGCAGCGAGGTTTCGCCAAGACCTTTTTCTAAGAAATGTCAGCGATGCCTCCTGGCTCCTCGTTGTATATGCTGTGTGAGCGTGCAACCTCTCTGCTCCCCTTATGAAGATATATCAAAGTACAATTCACCAAATATGACTCCTAACATTATTAGACTACCTTTTTAAAAATGCTGGTTATTATCGTAGAGCGCAGGTTGATGAGTAAGAGGAGATCTCCAGGGTTTCAGTGAATATATGATGTGACGGTATTGATTTTTATAAAAACATGATTTGTGCACAAACGATAATTAGCATTATTTTTTATCAATACTGCGATCGGGATTTCTTTTAATTCTCATTATTTACCAATTTCAGAGGCTCACTTTATAGAAAAAGTGGACTTATTAGTTTAAATATCCCGAGTAGGCTATTAACGACGAGCAGTCGTGCATCATTCCGATCGAAAAACGTCAAAATGTTGCTTCTGGTTATGGCTAAAGTCGAATAATGCAGCATTGCAGATTGTGGGAATGCCATGCAATGCATATACAATGAAGCTGATTATGCAAACCCAAAGGGGCGCGTCAAACCCGAGCAAATCACTTGAATGATGTGATGTGTTTTCTGTTCCACGTCGACGAGACGAGTCAGGATGAACCGCCGTGTCACGCGAGGCGTCGGTTGTAAAACACAAACGCTCTCTCCCATTGTCACCACCCCCCCCTCCTTTTTTGTTTTTTTTGCTCTTTAATTGGTATTTGCCAAACGACGTTTCAACACACGTTTGACTCATTAACATCCACTCAGTTTCCTCCTGTTTGTGTATGCAATTTGCATTTCATTTGCACCATCGAGCTGTAATTTCTGTGCTCGCTCGCTGCAATATGACGCGGGCCGCCGAGGCAATGACTCAGGGCGTCGGATGGTGTGTGTGTGTGTGTGTGTGTGTGTGTTGGGGGGGGGGGGGTCTTCTGGCTCCCACTCCCCTCGTCAAAACAGCTTAATTGTGTCTTGCCTCCAAGCTGGAAGTCCCCTGAATTGAGATTCCCAACAGCGGTCCACTAACAAACAAAAAAAAGGCCACGTCGTACGCCGACTTTTGTTTTTTTTATACTTCTCCTTTCTTCTCTCTTCCATTCTCCGTCGCGTTTTCTTTTTTGTTTTACAATGGAGGGTGAGAATGCAATCATCGCCGACCGTTTCAGAGACGGAGGAAGACAATTTGGACCGGGGAAGAGATGAGCGCACTGTCCTTGGCATGTTTATAGAGAGCTCTGCCAGACGGCGGCGGGGAAACAAGGGAGGGGGAGGGAGGAGGAGGGGGGGGGGGGACAGAGAGCGCGGCGGGAAAAAGGATGAAGGGACACGGGGAGAGGGGGACAAAGACGGAGAGCAAGTGGAGGAGGAAAAAAATGGATGGGAAATTGCGCCAGCAGAGGATTGATGGATGGAGTGGGAGGAGGACCAGAGACGGAAGGAGGCAGAGAGGGAGGGAGAGAGAGAGGGAGGGAGGGAGAGAGAGAGAGAGAGGGAGGTAAAGCATCTCCTACACTGCCGTGGCAAACCCCCCGACGAGATGTCATTTCCTTCTGGCTCATGCTACTGGTGCTAACAGACCCCCCCACACACACACACACACCTCTCACGCATAAAAAAAACAGACACACACTCAACCTTCTCGTTTGCTCTCTCTCTCTGTCCCCCCCCACTGATTACGGTGGTCCGCGCGCACATCCGTGTCTGCATGAGAGTGCGCGCGGTGCCTTTTTCTACCATCTCCGGATTTCCATTTCTACCATTCCTTTCCTCCCTCCCTCCCTCCCTCCCGCCCTCTCTCCCTCTCTCCCTCCCTCCCTCCCTCCCTCCCCACGCTCATGGCAGACACTTGCTGTAATAAAGTAAATGAGGTTGGGAAATAGCAGGACTCAAGGTGATATTTCAGCAGGCAACTCCCCAGCAACAACACTGTGGGGGAGGCGGGCAGCTGAGCGTCTGAATGAGATCTGTGTGTGTGTATGTGTTTGTGAGTGTGAGTGTGTGTGTGTGGAGTCTGCACGCCGACTCGCTGGGTTGTTTTTCCTGTTGGTGGTGGTGGGTGGGGTGATCACCGACAGTAAGGCCATCCCTGAAATAATCAACCCCAGATATATCAAAAAAAATTTAAACGTCCCAGCAGCGGTAACTCGTTGCAGCTTCAGGAGGAAGCACACAGTTATCACTCGAGTTATCCGTGCCCCACACACACACACACACACACACACACACACACACACACACACACACACACACACACACACACACACACACACACACACACACACACACACACACACACACACACACACAAGCAGCCGCAATCACCTGCTAGCCCCGCTAGCCCCGCCCCTAAAGCATACCTTGCTTTGTGGTCTATTACTCTAAATGCGACGATAATTAATTAAATGAAAGACTTAGGCGATTACGACCATATTTACTCCTCTTTACAACGTTTACAGAGCTAATACATCAAGTGAAATCATTTTCTCGTACACTTCCGTCCAATAATCGCCCCCTGGTGGCCATTACAATGAATTCAGGTCCAGACACTTTACAGTTTTAGAACCTGTGGTTTGCCGCCTGTGATAGACACTATTAAGCCTATTAAGCTGCATTAAACGGTGGTTCCAGTGTTTGAAAAAAAAGCTTTTACCCATAAAATCAGCGAGCTCCCAAACTTCATGGAAGTGCATTCATTACTAAACAGTTGCCGCGCTTCTTCGTTCACAATGGACACTCCTTAGATAGGCGACTTTATTAGCTGTAATGATAGCCCCGGGTATTTCAGTCTTTATATCACACGATTCACAAATAGTTTTTTATGCATCATGATCATTTTGTTCTCAGTAGGCATTTTTAATGCTCCTAAGTGCTCCTTAACAGCTTTGTCTCCAAATAAAAGCCATTTGATGACATAATACTCACAATGGTTATGAAATCGCTCCAATCACCATTTAATCTCAACGGTATTTCCGGCGTCTTTTTTTCTCAATAGAATGTATTTACTAGAACGTGTCTTTGAAGTCCATATATAGTTTAATAATTCATCATCAGTTACTTTGAAAAGTATCCACCCCTGTGAACCTGCAGGTACGGAAAGTATTCAGACCCCTTTAAAATGTTCACTCTTTGATATTTCAGTTTTTCTTTTTTAATAAATACGTTTTTCTTCCCGTCAAGATGGGCTGCTGAGTGTACATTAATGAGAAATAAAATGAACTTTAGCAAATGGGTGAATAAAATATTTACCCATGCGAATGACAAATGGTGTATGTGGAATTATTAAAAGGTTATTAAAAGCTCTTATTTTCTCTTCCAGGAAAGATACAAACGAGTCTGTCCGTCTATTTATCCAGCACTTAAGAAATAAATCTTACACAAGATATTCATACGGCGTATATGTATTCATCTTGATCAAACAGCCGTCGTCTGTGTCCCCGTCCTTGTAGCCACTGCCAGGTTTCTACCCGTTATACAAACAAGGAGACAGCAAAACAGCAACTAGAACAATTTCCTGAATATAAGGTCAAAGCCTCCGGTGTTTAAATCGGCACGCACCTGTGGAGTCTCTCCAGGTTGCAGTGAAAAGATGGCAAGAAGAGAATGAATCACGCCCCCTCTCCTTCAGTTTAATGAAAGGCAGAGTTTATTTTCCTTTTTCTTCCATAGTGGTGTGAAAATAATGCAAGGAGGTGTGTGAGGATACTTCAGTGCGGGAAAATCTGTGCGTTAACAAAAGTTAAGCATAAGTAAAATGTGCATATGTAAAAAAAAAAAAGAGCTCAGAAACACACACACACACACACACACACACACACACACACACACACGGAATGCAAAACGCGCACACAACCTCATGGACACCCGTTTATGTGCTCTTACATAACCACACACACACACACACACACACACGCACACACACACACACACTTTGGTATTTCCTGTAACGGAATGACACATGGGGGGAGGGTGGGGGGGAATGTCAAGCACGACCCCCCCCCCACCTCTCTCTCTCTCTCTCTCAGTTGCTAGCCCCCCCCCCCCCCCATCTCTTTATGTTGCCCTTGCATACGGCTTTCTTTCTTCTTAGGGGGGGAAAAGCTCGAGACAGAGTAACAGTCCAGTGCCCCAAAACAGAAGCATCAGAAGTCGTAGCCGGGAAGCTATAATAAGGGGAAAGGAGGAAGAAACTCGGGGAATAAGAGGAAGAGGGAAGTAAAAAAAGAACAGAAACATGAAAGAAGAAAGTATAAAGAGGGGTGTACAACAAGGAGGCACTCTGTCTGGCTCATGCAGTGCAAACTCCCCAAACACACACACAGACACACACACACAGACAGGCCTCCCTCTGGGTTGTTAGCCAAGCTCGTAGAAATACGGCTTCATTTCTGTTGACAGGCCGGAGGAAAATAATTGGCTGATAACAACTCATCAGAATGGAGGCGATACGTATGATTTTCTCGCCCGGTTGTATCGGAGACAATCAGCCGGCAGTGTAAACAACCGAGCGGAGGAATCGGTTCGCTCCCGTCAAGCCGGCGTCGGATGTACAGTTTGGATTTGACTACGCACACATCGGCTTTATTGATTCCTCCGTCCAGACGTCGGCGACTATGTGTTCTGCTCGTACGCATTTATCTGTACGCAGGCTAAAAAAGAAGAAGGAATTCAAAAAGAATAACTAATGAGCCAGACTGGAACTCGAGCCGCTGCAGGGTAAACATGTAAAATGTGCATTTAAATCTTCCAACAAGTGCTCGGCGTTTGGCTCGGTCATGCCTCCACGACAAACTGGGTTGGAGGCAAATCAAATAACTTTCACAGTCGGCGATGGCCGGGGTGTGGGGAGGGGGAGGGGATGACTCATCGGTACCCAACTGCTGTGAAAAGCTTTTCATTTCACGAGAGTGTGTTGCTGGAATGTTTATTTATTTTTCTCCTCTCGGTACGGCCCGGCAAATGGAAGTCATTTGTCTGCATAATGAGATGATAACCACCCTGGCTACGTCCCGGGGTTCAACCTGGACATTTTTGGAGTTCCGGAGCTCGCACCCTTGAGTAATTTGAGCTCCTTTGCGAAGTCCCATCGGAAAATCTGGCAGGGCGAGGACATTAGCACTTCCAGCCGCCCGGAAAAGTCCAATTGGTTGGATGTTATTCACATTTTCTTTGCAACACTCACTGCAGAGATGACTCAGCCTTGTGTCACTTAACCCGCTCAGAGTTTTGCTCATCAACCGGCAAGCTGCTGCCGGACTGTGAATCGGAAAATGAGAAATGTCTTCCGCAAAAAAAGAGAGAGGAGGCGGGGCATAGATCGCGACGATCGATCCCTTCGTGGATTGCGTGATTACGAGCGCTCCTTTGAGGATGTGGCGTCGCTCCCCGTCAGTCTTCCAAAAAAAAATCTACCGGACAATTAGCCACGACTCCTCGAGGTTGGACGAGAAATAGCCGTCGAATTCCGTCCACCACCACCCCCACCACCACCTCTTACGGATCCGCATCCGTATTGATGGAGGAAGACTACGGAGGCCAATTGTGCGTCATGTGAATGAATATTTAGTCTTCTGCATAGAATTGCAAGGTTTTCCTTTGTGACACCACTGCCACAGTCTGGGGGCCCTTCACAGATGAAATGTTTCCTTGAAACTGGAATAAGGACGCGCCATTCGACGCATCTGTCTTCACACAGAGTGTGTGAGAAGTTATATGTAAAAGCCTCTCTTCTTCAAGATGATCAACCAGCAATGTTGTTCCTCTTTTTAAAAATGATTCATAACATGTGCATCATGCCAAACAATTCGGTAAAGGTTAGGGAAACACCACGGTTATGTTATTTTTGTTATCAGTTATATTGGACCACAGTGGTTGTTGTTTTTGGCTTGGTTTGTTCTTAGTGGAAGTTTGGTTTCTAGTTTCTAGTGTTTCCTAAAGTGTTGAAACAGACCCAAGTCGAACCGCTGACGCTCTGATGCCGCACCGCCCGCCCTCCTCTTCCCCCATGATTGATCGGCACCCATCTAAATATTTGGCACCACCAGATGTTGATCTTGATGCCCCAATATTGGTACACCAGTAATGGATAATATATAAAAAACGGCAATCAATTAGCATTTTCTTTAGCCAATTTCCTGCCAGTTGAAATCCACATTACTCTCTTCATGCGGATGGAAACTTGGCAAATGATGCCACTGCGGTGCAAAATCACCCTAAGAGTGCAATCCTTTCATTCCCGGTACTTACAATAAAATCTCGAGGTACCTCCACTGATGGAGAGACGGAGATACGAGAAAGTGGGCGTTGTTCTTCTTCTTTTGAATGTGTTAATTGCAAATGTTTGAGCTCATCACAACGGTACACTGCAGCCAGCGGGAAGTTACACTTGCAGATGACACGTCAGGAGAGATGTACCCTCCCCGCGTAGCGCCGTTAATAAGTCAACTCCCACCAATCACGGTCTTTGCCCTTCCTCGCGTGTCCGGATTGATACCCGCGCTGCTGATTGATGCGCGACGGGAGCGTTACCGCCAGCGGGTGGTCATTTTTTTAAGCATCAGCACACTTGCCGACAACGGACGGCGCTACCTGACCGCACCTGCTGAGCTTCCCTTCAATTAAGGTTAGCCGTGGGCTGGCGTCCGTCCGTCCGTGTGTGTGTGTGTGTGTGAGCTGTCAAGTTCGCCGTTCGTTTCTTCGCCCCACTTGGCCGCCGCGCCTGCCTTGGCCTCTCACCGAGCTCATTTTCCCCTTCACTCCGTGTGAAGGCCATCTTCAGGAGGGGGGGGGGGAACAAATCAGAGCGGAGGGAAGACAAGACTCGGGACGGACAGCGAAAGAAGAAAAGATAAAGAAAGAGGCCGTTAAAAAGGAGAATAATGAGCCGGCCGGAGGAAGGAACAGAGAGCAAAAGTGATAAAGGAAAGATGGAAAGGCAATGAGACGGACTGGCATTAGGGTTATTTGCACTCTGGACTTCTTTAAACACATCGCGGTTGGAACGATGGAGCCGAGATCTTTACGGCGTTGCGGTGGAGACTCTGAAATGTAAACTTTACGGCGTTATTTATCGTGAAATATAGACTCCCAGTATATGTAATATAATATATATAACATAATATAATATAGACACAGGGAAGTAGAGATTGATTCCCACGTAATTGCAGGTTACGTACGCGCAATGCCCAACTTTCGTGCAAGTTCCGGGACTCGGAACGAAAATGCAAAGGAGGTGTGTGTTTGTGTGTGTGTGTGTGTGTGTGGGGGGAGTCCTGCTGCTCGAGAGCCGTCGAAGCTGCGGAGCATTAGGACGCCCCGTGGACCCGTAATGCATCGCGACGGATCCCGAAGCAAATAAACAAATTGGGGAAGGGAAAAAGGCGGCGCACGAAAAGCCGTGCCACGAACTATTCATCAAAGCTTCCCGAGGCCCGTTGTCTCTGACCTATGAGAATGCTTTCCACCCCCCACCTGCTCTTCTCGCGCAGAGTACCTCACAGATGCAAGTCGACACCGCTGACATATAGCCTCCGAGAAATTAGAGCTCCGCGACTTCCCCCAGAATGTCGGCGGTGGCCATTATCTTGCGCGACGACAGCTATGTCCCCCCCCCCCTCCCCCGCGCTCCGAGCCGCGGATAACTTCCAAGATAATTGACCTCCGTTTTAAAAAAGGTGACATCATTTACTTTCCCCTCTCTGGGCCGATCTCTCCTCTCAGGCGCCACACGCTGGGGGCAAACCTATGTGGACGTTTGTTACCATGGCGGCGACTGTTTTATTACTCGGCGCTATACATCAGGCCCTCGTCCCTGAGTGCATGTATCACCCCCCCCCCCGGAAAGCGTATAAGTGTAAAAATTTACGTTTTGTTGATCCCGGCCTCTCAGCTGGAGTGAGTCGGGGCTTCCCGAGGACACTTGAGGCAAATCCTACTTCCATGTGGATATTTGAATACCACGCCGGGTGCTTACACACCAAGTGGTACCTGGCCGCGCGGACTGCTTTCACTTCATTTAGCCGGCGCTTTAAACCACCTGCAGGTCCGCACTACATTAAAAACACCCGGTGACATTCTGCATCGTCCAGTGCGTGTGTGCGTGTGTGTGTGTGTGTGTGTGTGTGTGTGTGGCGCCAACACAATTTCCCGCGCAATTCAATGATGAAATATATCAAGAGATAGGAAAATTGTTAAAGTCCACCCCCAAGACTCACTTTTGTTATGAGCCCTGCTCCATCTATTCTATTTCCTGATTTCAAAAAAATATATTTTTAACTCAAAGAGACGTTTTTTTCCCCTCTTCAGACATGCAATCTCCCTAAAAAGTGACGGCAAAGACGCGGGTTGAGGGAGCGTCGTGAAACTTTTTTTGAAGATTGTAGTATTTTTCAATTAGAAACCAGCTGGCCGCACAATGCGTGCTCGGAAGCGCTCATGCGCGGCCGACTTCAATATAATACACCTCTGCTGTGATGGTGCAAAAAGGGAAGGTGTTGTTGTGTAGATAGCCGTGGGCGCCGGGCGCTCACTCGGAAGTACACGTCTGTCTGAAATTGGCTGGAATTGGTACGATCCAGGGCGCCTAATCATTACACTGGCAAAAGAAAACCCGCCTTCCCCGTCTTCGGGTTGCCAATTTCATTAGACCCGGGCGGGCTCTCTTCAGGCCTCTGACAGCTTCTCTCGCTTCTCTTCTCTCCCCCCTTACTGTTCTTGGTTTCTCATTGTGCGGAGATTCTGAAGAAGACTTGTGACGGACGTGGCGGCGGCGGCCCTCGGAACGGAGCACCCTTTAAGCTCCGCCCACAAGTCCACACTGATAACGAGGCTGTGCCGCCAATGAGAAAGCTAAAATAATTGGTCTTTGGGGAGGTCCCGTTTATAGTCTGTCATTTGAAAAATAAAAAAAAGGCAAAGATGCACAAATACAAATAAAATTGGGGGTGGGAGAAGCTGGATGAATTATATTCAACACACAACTCTACCGTACGGACGCATAATGTGTGTGCGAGTGTGTCATTTCAGGTCATTCGGAAAGCTCAGATTTAGCCTGCTTCAGTCACTTTTGAAATATATCTTTGCAACATGCTTATTAGCCTTGCTCCTCCCACTCGACACCCTTCATCTACTTCATTAGAACAGCAATCAGAACAGTTTCTCGTCATGAGATTCGCGTAAAAAAAGTTGTTGCTGTGGGGGTACAACTTTCTCAAATAGAGGGCACTTTGTATTCAAATGATAGTCTGCAATTATTCCCGTCTTGTCAAAAAGATCACCTCGAAGGAGAGAAGCTATCCGGAGACCACCGCGACAAGACGAGAACAACAGACCCCGCCTCCTTTTTTTTTTGCATCCGGATGAAGAGATGCGCTGTTGTTCTCCACCTCTCCCACGCCACAAGACAACAGAGTGAGTCCATCCCAATAAAAAACGTTGCAACGTCGAGAAAAATAAAACATTTCCAGCCCAATGAACTGAGCCGACAACGGGGGAACCCTCCTCGCACGTTTTATTCTCTCGCACAAAAGTTTTGCGATAAAAAATGATAACAGGGGCCTGAAAGACAAAAATGCATCAATAAAAAAAACAAAAAAAAGAAGAAGAAACCAGACGTTGCAGCGCTGCCTCTTAAGCGGGGCTCATTACAGAAGGCCGCTGTCCTTTTCCTTCGGCACGAAGAAAGAGAAAGAACAAAAAAAAGGCGCCAGAAAGTGAAGCCTCCCTCGTCAATGTTTTGCAGAAGAAAGACGAACAAACTGTGACACTTCTTTTTAATCTTCCTGTTCTTCTCGTGGGTGTTGCTGGACAGCCTCTGTGCTGCAGACTAAACGAGGGGCCTCATTTAGAGAAAAACTAGAGCGAGTGTGACCCCCCCCCCCCCCTCCCCATGACCAGAAGGGTACTGAGACCCCGTTTACACGATGGGAAAACGCATATATTTTCATGCGTTTTGACCTTTCATTTACACAAAAACTGAGGTTTTATCTCGGAAAACGATCATTTCTAAAAACTCCGGCCAAAGTGGAGATTTCTGAAAACTCTGTTTTTGTGTTTGCGTGTGAACGAGGGCAAACAGAGTTTTAGGTCATCAAACGTCACATATGCGACTAAAGATGCTTCACGTCATGTGAGCGTCCTATGGGGACGTAAATATATTAGCTGTCGTTCAGCTCGTCACGAGACTTCCAGACATTGTCTTGCCTGATTCAACATGAATTCATCCGTCTCTAATTCCTTTATCGTGCAGACGACTGTTCACTCTCTCATTATCCTCACTCTTTGTATTTAGTCACCTCTTCTTCCCAATTAAACGTTGCTTACCATACATGGTTAATCCTTCAACCATTGGATTTCTACCTTTGTAATAGTCTGTTTTTTTTTTTTTGTGGGCTGGGGGGTGGGGGATTAGCTCGCAAATACAATTTACTTTTACAGCTAATAAAACAAAAGGAGACTCTGGAAAACTTAATTCCCCCCAGAGGGGCAATGTGTGGCGCAGCAGAGTAAACAATTAACAACAATGTCGACGAGATTAAACCACGGAGAGAAAAGCCAAGTTCGCTGTCTATCAATACTGGTGTGTTTTGCACAGTCCTATATATTTCATATACCCCCCCCCCCGACCAAAAACTCCCGTTGCTTTCGGATCTCCCCCCCCCCACCCCGCCGCCGGTGTATGTCTGTGAACGGGTAATCGAGAGGCAAGCGGCGAGGCGCTTCGTCCAGTGAGGTAGAAAAAGAGCGACACGAAAAGCAGACAATTTGCCGTTAGCTCACTGGTACGAGTTGACGTGTTCACTTCTGCCTGAAGTCCCGTGCTACATGTTTTGGCCTTTTGTACACAGCACAAGACACACACACACACACACACACACACACACACACACACACACACTCTCCGAGTCTCCGGGATAAATGCTACCTGTACGCCGAGCTGCCGACGGCTCGGACCTCCTCGGTACAGTGCGACGGCGTTAATGCGGTACCGCGCTCCGTCTGCACTTCACTCCGGGCTTGAATACCATTTTAGATGAAACCCGTGGTCAGCTCACATTAAATTTAATGCAAATTGATGTTATTGCCAGTGCCGTCTCCCTAGGGGGATTCGCGAGCTAAGATGTTATGTAATGTCGAGTAAAAAAGCGGATAAAGTCTCGAGTCTGTTTGCTTTCACAGTGACCTTTAAGCTCATTTGTGTGTGTGTGTGTGTGTGTGTGTGCGCGTAGCCGTTTTAAACGCCACCGATTGCATCTCCGAGTGTCCTTGAACGTTAATGGAGAGGTGAAAACATTTATTACGGTTGCCGATCCTACTCTGTATAAATCTGCAGCCGTCTGACAATTTCACCTTCAGTTGGATGTCAAAACATTAACTGATTAATCCATTGATTTATTTATTGATCACTAGAACTGACTGGTCTGTCAGGGAGCCCATTACTCGCATATCTCTGTCAGATGAGAGGATGGGATATGGGGGGGGGGGGGGGTTGTTAATCATAACACTGCAGGAATTTTAAAATGAGAAAATAATATAATATTTTTTCATGAAAAAAGAGGATTTCATATATATATATTTATATATATATATATATATATATATATATATATATTTATATATATATATATATGGATATATATAATATATGTATATATTATAATATACATATTTATTCTGTTTCTCTTGAATTACATGCATTATAGAGATATTTTAAGTGGTGTTATTGTAGCATTAAACTGACAATATCTGTGCTATGCAACAACAAAAAACATAGTAATTTCAAACTTTAAAGACTGAAAATACATGAGCGTAAAAAAAATGTTTTTTAATTTTAAAAAGTTGACTTCTTCGAGAAAACACCCTTGAGAGTTTTGTGCTGCGAGCCGCTCATCAATCTCCCTCTTTTTGTTTTTCGCCTGTAAAGTTCTCCGGCTTCTTTTCTTCGGTGAGAGGCTGCGGGGCTAGTGCGCCACCGAAAACTCTCTGAGAAATTTCCCTCCATCCTCCCCCCCCCCCTCCACCCCCACCGCACACTCATTCTCCGCCCAGAAACATAACAGGTGGCGCCCGGCTCCCCCGGAGACACGGTGACAACCAGGACAACAAACGTTGAGCCCAAGTTAGTGCTTAGAGTCTGGCTGTCGAATAAATATGCTTGGGCTCAATTTCCATTATCAATGAAAGGTTGGGGGGAGGAAGGGGGGGGATCCTGGTCCACAACAAGACATAATTCCCATTTTTAAAGTGTAATGGCTGATGCCACAAACTGTGCTCACTTAGCATCCCCCCTCCCCCCCCCCAAAAAAAAACAGCCCCAGTCCTCATCGGGCTGCTAGTCCCTCGGGAGACAATTGTTTTTCTTTGGCCATGTTTACTTTGTGAGGAATTCTTCCAAAGTCGAGATACATCAGGACTGTACAGGCTCGTTTGCAGAACACATGAGACGGGCAACCTGTTCCCTCTCGTTTGGCAGTCTGTCGGCGAGTTGTAAACACGCAGTAAAATATGCAGCGATTATAGAAGCAGTACTGACTTTTCTAAATCTATGAGGCACATTACATGCCTTTGTCTCTCATCAAGGGCACGCTTGATCCTAATCCCTCGCTGTTTTCCTCAGTGACTCGGCAGTCTATCGCTTTTGATTTGCTTCCAATTTCATATAAACGGGTGAATTGAAATATGAAAATGGAATAAAGAAACTAGAATTAGACTTTTTCTATCAACAAGAAATCTCTCCATGGATTACACTGCAGGCCTAGTGGAACACCGGGTGAATCGGTTGTTGTTTGCTTCATTTTAAAAGGTTGGTTGATGAAGCAAATAACAGAAATGCCTTTAGCGTTTCCTACGGGTGCAAACATGCATTAAAAGACTGAAAAATAACTCATGGACCAATGTCCACTGACGTCAGAATAGTAGGATTATCTCACCACTGGGTATATTTGAAATATGCGAATACTCGCTACATAAAGTCCACTTCATAGATTGTTTTCCTCCACAGGTGCATTTTAAAATTGCATAGCAAAGCAACCAACCTCAACCCACTGGGAAAAAAAAGGTACTCCAATTTCACTTATGTATGCCATTAGAATCATTATCAAGACGTTAGACTGCAAATGGTAATACAAATTCCTAACTTGCTAAGACTTGGTGGGTATTATTATGGAATATACAGTATTCCTCTATTGATATAGGATTAAAGTAGCCTCTGGAGCCCAATGTGCAGAACTTTTATGACGTTGTCAGCACTGCCGGCTGCGTTGGCTTGCAGAGTGAGACTGAGTGCACTTTTAGGCCACTCAAGGCAAGGTTTATTAGGATGAAAGCTGAATGGCACCATGATGTGGGGCTAAAAGTATAGGTTGTAATGCCCAAGAGCATCGAGTTTCATCTGCAATCCAGATACAGGAAGTGGTGGAAGGGAACATTGCTTCATCTTTGTTCCAAATTGGCCTGATGGTAAGATGAGCACTTCTTTGTACCGCAGAAATGTGACAAATGCATTGCCTTAGCATGTCACCCTCTTTGTGTTTAGAAGGCCAGATAGTTAAGGATCTGGCTGGCCTACTGCATGGTGACATACATTCAGGAAGGAGGAAGAGAGTGGCGATTTGTTCTTGTGCGGTCAGTTACGTGTCTCGGGGTTATGGGAGAAAAGGCCAAAGCCTTTATGTGGAAAAGTGATGCAATTGTGACCAGAAATAAAATGAAGCTCCTTCTGCTCCACGAGTAGTTTGAAAGCTGCTATGACTTTCGTTATTATCATTACAAAAATAAAATGATAATCTCTCCATCACTTCCTTTTGTAATTGAATCTCAATTTGTGACGCCATGTTCATTTCCCCCCCCCCCCAGATTCAACCCCACTTCCTGTCTATTGGCGAGGTGAACGGGTGGGGTGGGGGGCCTAATCACGAAAGGTAATTATCTTATTAATTCATTTAACCCCAACCAAGTGCTACGAATTAAATATCTCTCCAAACACACCCAAATCATTTCACATCTAAATCAGAATTAATCACGTCTAATTTGACAATTACGCATTTATTCTGTTTTGCAGTCGAGCAATCAAGGGGCAATTTGTGCGATCAGACAAATGTACATACACATCAAATTGCTGGGAAATCTTAAAGTATCCCTTAATCACCAACAGGTTTGTTTTGGAGCGTGGCTTTGATCGGCAGGATCTCAAATGTACCTTTTCTTCTTCGTGCCCGAGATGTTTTATTCAGTCTTAGTTTACGAGCCTTCGCTCCGGAAATTGACGGATGATCTTGTGAGCAAAAGTTTAAATATTCAGGAGCGACTCAGCGACTCGTATTGAAATGGCGAGCCATGATGTGTTTTGCTTTCACGCTTGCAATAAATTCATCTTCTCAAGGTATTGATTTTCCTTTTTTGAAAGAACTTGTTAAGTTACCCATCCATCTCCTACATCTCAAACCTATCCCCCTTTGCATTCTCTGCCTCCATCTCGTTTACTCCACCGGCATTTGTTTACCACCGTCTCTCCTGTTTCACGATCGCTTTATTCTTCCCCCTGGAAATGATGGCGTCGGTAGCATCACTCAGACATTAACCTTTATTGAAATACATTTCCCTCACTGAATACTTGACCAATGTCTTGGCCTGAAATTCCCTTCATTGACTTTCTATTTCTTCATGGTTATGAGAAGTCTCCATCGTCTGCTGCCTCAGACAGTCTTAATTAGTGATAATGAAATGTTTGATATGAACAGTAAAACAGACCATTTGTATGAATAGCTGAACATTACTGCACCATTTGCCCATGAACCCTCAGCCGAGGAGCCCGCGGTCAGATTTATTTCCCAGGGTTGGATGAAAGCCATCATTTGTTCAACTTAATCTGTTGCTCTGCACAAAGTCACAACCATTAGGCCGGGGCTGTGCAATATTAAACCTCACCATAGCAAAGAAGTTGATAAAAAAAGTTCACAATAGATGAAATGGGCGGCGGATTTATCAGTGAGTGGATTATCAGAATGTAATCAGGAAATATTTTGATAAGTAATTAGTTATTGGTGTTGGACAAAGCCAAGCTTGCACATTTCTTCTTCTTTCTGGGGCTTTATGCTAAGCTAAGATAGCGGTTTCCTGGCAGATGGATGAGTGGTTCCCGTCTTCTCCTCTAAATCTGGACATTCACTCACTCTCCACGGATGCTAACTTTACAGAAAATTAAAAAGCACAAGATTACCAACATGTGCCATCCCCATTTTTTTTTTAATTCATCCCTATGGACAAAATGGACAAAGTGACACAATATATCTGCCACCTTTATGGCTTACTGCCAATCTGGAACCAAACCAAACCCAAACAATGTTACCAACAACCACGCCACATTACCGCCGAGTCATTTAACTCAAAGTTACCATCAATATATGCTGATTCATGTAGCTTTAACGTAAAGGAAAAACAAAACCAGCCAATCCAAATCGAATAAGCCGAGCAAAGGCTAAAGCAAATGGGACTGGGGGGGCGTGTAAGTTGGACTAATCGATAGGAATTTTGAGGGAATCAAAGGGGGGGCAAAGAGGTCGGAGCATCTCAAGAACAAATTGATTTCTGGGCGCCTTTGAAAAATTGAGGTTAGTGTTGAGTCATCAATGTCAGATGCGAGGCACAGCTCATGGGATTGATACCTGTCCTTCCTTCCTCAGGCAAATGACATTGATTACACATTCGCTCCAGTAGTTATGCACATGGTTATCGACAACAGACACTACTTGTGATCTTTTCCGTGCCGTTTTGATCAATTATCTTCTGTTTTTCGCATCTTCGGCTACTTTGGGAGTTTCTCTCTCTTTCTCTTTGCCTTCACTTTGTCACTGCCAGGGTCAGAGGAATCACGAAATAGCACAGGACTCCCAGCGGGGCACTTTGTTTTCTGTGACACACAGAAAGTCGTTTGTCATCGCACAGCTAAAGAGTTATCCTGTAAAAATAGAATCAAATATATCTTCACCACACCCACTTTATCACAGGCTTGGTTTGGTTTGATATTTTTCTACCACCCTGCCTCATTCCTCACATTCTCCCATCGCTCCCTCCTTCCCACGCCGCCTCCGCCTCACCTCCCTCCTAATTTGGTGCACGATCTGATATTTTGATGTAATTAGCCGAGATATTACTCAAGAGCCGGATTGCACTTTAAAGCAATTTTCCTTCGTTTGGCTTCATTTATTTCTGCCTATCGAGACGTGAGACACAACAAGTCGTCTCACTGGGAGATGATGAAGTGTGTGAGCATGAGAGACGCTGCTTGAACAGCACCCTGTTTACTCGCCTCACCCTGAGGGGAAACCTCGGCAGTATCCTCACCCTAACTTGGAAATACCCATCCTTGAAGGCCTGTTTTTTTTTTCTTCTTCCAATTTAAGGATGCTCCTAAAGTTACTGTGGTTGATTGACATTTGCTGTACAGTGTGTATACATGGAGGGAAACATATCTCTGCCTATCCCTGTGCTAAATGGTGACCGTTCCAGGACTTCCGGGAGCAGTTTGTTCACTTTGGCTGCGATTCTTCCAAATTACCGAGCACGCGGTACTTCTCGTGCATCGGCAGAAGAATCCATTCACAGCGTCCGCGTTTAGGCTTCTTCAACAAAAGTGTGAAATACACAAAGCCATAACTGATATGGCTGGCGTTTTTTTTTAACAATGAATAAATGGCAATGTGCTTTCAAAAATATATACAAATGAAATAAAGGAATTTGCAGGTGTTACGTGCAATTTGCAAGTGTTCGCATTTCTTTGTTGATGCGAGTGTTGTAACGCAATCGGTGATCACGTTGCTCCTCCTATGGGGAATGGGTTTTAATATGTAGTGATCATCTAATTGCTTGAGCGCGCCAGGATGCCGAGACAGATCTTTATAAATGGAAAGTTGGATGACAGAAGAGCAGAGAGAAGAGCTGGAAGGGGAACACGTGGCTGGTGGTGACCAGCATTAATAATTATAGACCTATATGCAGTGGCTTAGAGAATAGATTATACTAGTATATATGTGGCGGGGCCTCAGGGAGGGAAAGGAAAGGGAACAAACAATGCTACCTGGGGACTTACATCCAAGGAAATAAGAATCAATCCAAATATCAACCAGCACATGCAAAACCGAAGCAAAACAAGCTACATGGAGGAAGCTAACCCTGCCCGCCCGTTTTTTTCTCCTTCTTATATTATTAATAAATCCTTTTGGTTACAAAACTTTAACCGTGATTAATGTGTGTGTGCTGCTTTTGGGTCCACGTTTTGTTTACTCGAACAAAACAGCTGGTGTACATCAAGGCGCATCAATCTCCCGAAATCAAATGAGTTGCTATCGACTGAACGCTTGTTTAAGAGACACAAACAAAGATCTTCTCCCGTCTTTTAATTATCTTTCTTTTCGTGTTGGCTCCATGTGGATAAAGACTATAGAAACATTGCATTTAGTTATGCCAAAGCTATACATAATTGATCATCTTGAATTACTCATTCTTATCAGGATATAAATATTGCATGGCTTATATTAATAATGAATCGCTATCAACTGTAATTCTGTGAAGCGTTGGACTATTGTAAGCACTCGGTTAAGGGTAATTGCATATTGACTGGGGGTGAGCCAAAAATAACTCTGGATAAGACAGAATGACTGAGCCTGTGCCTGATAAGGGACAATTCTCTGGATGTTGCATGTGGTCCAACACCAGTTGGTTCAAAACATGAAATCACCCCCCATAAATAGTAAAGAATTCCAATTATATTCATCCAGCCATTCCAATTAACAATGGATTGACATTTAAGACCACCAATCCAGGAAATGCTCATGAAGATCTCCGTGGGGAATTAAATTCCGAGAGGCGTGATTCTCGCTTGCGTACCACAGCCGAGGGGCCCCTCACCTCGACGTTTAACCCCCTGCTGCTTAACAAGAGCACTTCAGTCGCACGCCCACCGCGAGACGGGGGAACGCATGGAAATCAATAGGAGGTATTGCTTTAAATAAAGAATCGTCACACAGTGAAGACAATTCGGGCTTCAAAAGTGCCGGTGGCGATGAAGAAAAGTGAAACGTAGAACAAACCGACAGCTTGCAATGAAAGGCAGTAACCTGCATACTCTAAAGTCAGTTCAATCATTTCCCCGTCAAGAGTTTCACAACTGTGGCGCCATTCTCTCTCGTGGGTGAAGGAGATCAAGAACTACGTGTCTCGGTTACTTTAATATGTTTTGAAGGATAAACGTCCACGTAAATTGAAGTGTTGCGTAATACTTGAAGGCAGCTCATACACGGGGAGGCAGTAGGGCGGCAGAGTGAAACTCCATCAGTACATCGGTGCGCTGGCAACTGATCCCGAGACGTCCATCACTGACGCGCAACGTTGCGTAACGGCTACAAAAAAAAGAAGCAAATGTTCCGAGGCAAAGAAAAGACAATAAAAAGCAGGGTTTGGTTGAGAATGTATATACTGCGTCCACTACGTCCATCAAGCTGGGCTTTGGCCGTGTAAAAACGCTCGCCACTCGACCTCAGTTTTGGGATTCACGTTAGCTTGCGGGACACGAATGATCATGAACTCCAAAAAGTTAGCAGGAAATGTAATCTTTGGGATTCAGATCTCAACGGGGGTGGGGGAACTGATGCTGAAACTGTAAATGCATCTGCTTCACGTGGCTACTGTTAAGCCTATGGATTAACTTCTAATGAAAATAAATTGCTCCATTTAGGAGCCAGACTCTCCGACAGTGATTGCCATATTCAGGGAGCACTGACCACTCTTGATAGAGTGCATTTCTGTCACTCACTTGCAGCCAATTAAACTGGGGTTTGGAGCGAGAAGTGGTCGGAGCCACGGCAATTCATATATTTGTATAGATGGGATTTGAACTAGAAATAGCTCCTCCACACACCACCAGGAATCAGATTCCTGACGGCATGTCCCTAATGCTAATAAGTAATTATGCAAATACACTCGTATAGCGCCATGTAAATGCATGCCGTCTTAGGCCACATTTACACATAGCCGGGTATTTACAGGAACAAATATTTCTGCCCCTCCGTTTTCAAAAATAACGTTGTACACACAAGGTTGTTTTAAAAAAGTTTATGTTCATATGAACCCGCATGAATACGCCGTCCGCATACGTCCCATAGGACGCTCACATGACATGAAGCATCTTTAGTCGCATACTGTGACGTTTGATGACCTAAAACTCAGTTTGACCTCGTTCACACGCAAACACAAAAACTGAGTTTTCAGAAATCTCCACTTTGGCCGGAGTTATTAGAAATGATCGTTTTCCGTTATAAAACCTCAGTTTTTGTGTAAATGAAAGGCCAAAACACATGAAAATATATGCTTTCTCCCATCGTGTAAACAGGGTCTTGTATAGAATGTATTCTTAATAGCAATAATCCATGTATAATACTACACCGATTTAAAAAAAAGGCCGGGCCTAAATAAATGTACATTTTGTGAGGAATAACGTGAATCCTGAAGATCAAGAAGACTTGTGCATTCATAAAAATGTTGGTGTGTTTTCCAAACCAAAAAATATTTCTCAACATGCCCAATTGCTGTGTTCCTACCATAAACTTCTTTACTTGTTCCCCATTTTAGTGTTCCCGTTTTTTTTTTCCATAACATCGTCATCACCATCATCATCATGCAATTACCATCCATCTTCCCCCTCTTGGAGCACTTCAAATTATAAATGGTCAATCTTTTTGATTGTGCCCCGCTGGAAATTGCACTAATCGCAATAAAGATGCTTTATGAGGCCGCGTTTTATTGGAATAGCTTTTTCTGATCAGTGATTTTTATGTCGGCCTGGTTAGCAGAATTACCGGGGCAGCCGGAAAGTGCAAATGTGCCGGCTGCTGAGAAAAGATGGATGTTTATAGGAGGCGGCGGAATGGCTGCTTTATAACAACGCCGCGATTATTTGGACTATAGATCGACCACCTTTAGACGCCGCTGATTGGAATGTGATGAAACTTTTGTAGAAGATGGGTTTTAAATGAATGCCAGGTGGGATTTCACAACACATGGCTTATGTTTTACTCCCGTGGCATTTTTGTTGTATTTGCTTAACCTTATACATACCTGCGAAATTCGCCGTTTTGAAATCAAAATAGGTCATCCACGTGAATCGTGTAGATCCGAAGAGTTTTTATTTTGGGTAGGAGGGGGGGGGAGGTACCATGGACGGCAGCGTTTATGAGATTGGAGTGAGACACGGAAAACATGCGATAAAACATCTTTGATGGGACACGTCGAAGGAACAGACTCATGGAACAGAACCATGGAACAGAATCAAAGCTCAGCAGAGCACATAAGTTAAAAAAAAAGGAAGTTGGTTCATAAATTACTTTAACCATAATATATATATATATATATAATGACAATGTAAAGTTGTTATTACTATTATTAGGGCCCGATCACTGAATTATTCAGACTTTTTTTTTATACGTTTGTTACTATTAAATTTGCGGTCAAAACAATCAAAAGACTGTAGTTATAAAAAGCTTTGAGGTGTCAACAAATAACGTGGATGTGGTGTGGAGACAACAAAAAAGTCACCTGCACCCCCGTTGTCACCTTTTTCACCCCTCATGTGTTTGCAGGTATGCTTATACCCGCATAGGTCGTGTAAAAGCTAGTAAATAATATGCCCATATGGAAACTTATACATCTTCTTAGTGGGTTTCACCGATGTTTCTGACCCCGAGTGGCCTGACATGGGTGTTTTCCCCTAGACCCACACTGTTCCCCAGGGTATCCGAGTCAATAAAAAGGACGGTTTGATTGTAAATAATATATACGTATTAAATATCGACATTGAATTAATGACGGCGCTGATTTCTCTTTATTTTAACAGAGGACATGTGGGCAACTCCTCAGAGGTCGTTCGCATTCATGTGCCGCGTCTCTCAGACGCCGGCGAAAGACGGATTTTCAGCCGGCGATGTTCTGAAAGCGTAAGCTGAAGAGATTATCGATACGATGCCGGGACGACTTTTCGAAGCGAGATACATTTTAGGTAAGAAAGTTCTATAATTCTGGGACACATCACAAGTCCTTTCATCTGGCAATCTGATAGGCCTCCATTTGATCATATGGGTTTAAAGGCACTCAAGGTTTTTATAGTTCTACGCAGCGTTTGTGGTACGCCGTCTACTTCCTGTCAAACCGAGGTACGCGGTGTGTACGCGTTTGTTTTGATACGTGCACGGTCGCTTCCAGACGAGGAATACATATTAACGAGCGAATATCTGATACGCTGATCTTAAGTTCTAGGATTGAGCCGAGGGAAGGACTTCATGCATAATTCAAAGTGCCGCTGCCACACTGACAATGACCGTTGATGTAAACCCAAAGTAAGATAATTGCCCCCCCCAAAATAATCAAATGCTAATTCACCTCACTAATAATTTGAAGATGATCATTTGCATACTGAACCACTGTATCAAAGGTTCAGGCGGGAAAGGAGTGGAATTAAATGAACGCTCCTCTTGATGGGAAGATGAACTTTGTGTGGAGAGAGCAAAGCTGCATGTCATTCCCCCGTGAGGAAAGGTCACCGAGAGCGAGTTTCGAATGGACGTAATTAACTCGGCTCGAGGATTTTCTTGAAAAATGGCTCATTTGGGTTTTTATGTCTTTTCTGTTAATATTTCCAACCGCAAAGTGACACCGACTGACGCTTCTGCGTGTTTACCAGCATTTGCAGCTGAAACCTGATCCAACAAATTGCTTCTTGCTGCGCTGAGGTCAAAGGTCGTACCCAGCTGGTCACGGCAACGTTTTTACTTGGACTCAAAACTGTTTAAATGTGTTCTACCGAACACCAAGGCGGACGAGAAAAGGTATACGTCTCTATTATTAGGTATGGGACAGGGTGCCTGTGACATAACGTGATGTTTAGTTTAGTCACCTCCCTTTTTCCTCTCAAACAAGTCAACACACATGTCAAATGTCCTTATTTTATGTACTGCTTGTCGTAGAACTCGCAGTTCCTGGATTACATAACAACCCCCCCCCCCCCCCCCCCCCCGACTTGACGCTTCTCTCTTTTCCTTTCATTACTCCGGTGCTGTCAGGTTGTTTCGTGAGAGCCACACACACACACACACACACACACACACACACGCACGCACACACACACACACTGTATCTGCGGGAGTGACAGTATGACCCCATTAACCGAATGTGTTTCAGTGCCTTGCAAAAGAATACTCGATGCACTCACCGGGCTGCGCTGCCAATTACTGGATCTGCATGGCGTAAGTGGGCACCTGACTAACACACACACACACACAGGAGTCAACGGCGAAGGGGATGAAGACCGAGCAGTTTTCACTTTGGCTGTACCAGCTTTTGAATTACTACTGTGGGGGGGAGGAAAAAAAATAAACACATAAAAGCGTGCCTGCATTTATTTGTCACATGTGTTAACAACCTTCACAGATTTATGGGCCCATAACCGTTAAGATTGATAAAAAATGTGTCTCGCTTCACATTTCCAGGAGTTTCAGGACGCAACCACTTCGCTCCACATGTAACATTTACTAATATTTTTATGTTCAAATGAATATGCAAATGTCTCCCTCGGAGAGAGAGAGCAACTAAATCCCGACCGCACACACACACACACACACACACACACACACACACACGGACACCATCACATGCACATCAATCAAACGAGCCTCATTTATTTCCAACTTACACGGCCACTCAACCGGTGTGCCGCCACTCCACTTCCCAACTGTGTGCAAGTGCACTTGGGTAATCCAATCCCGCTCTGAGGTTTAGAAGGCGTGAGAACGCTGCTTTTTCCTACGCCGCGTCTTCTTAATAAATCATCTCGGCCCCTCTCATCTCTCCCGCGGATTGAACACCACCTCCGATCAATCTGCCAGCCCCTCCGTCGGAGCCTTCGGATAGCGCTCGGCATTAAAAAATGAAATTCAAGAAAACCCTCGAGGGATGAAAGTGCGCCAACTCGCTGAGAAACTTTGAGCTCGACGGCGGAGGGACGGACATGTGTTTGATATCGAAGGAATGCCGCTGAGTTGGAGCTGGTGTGTGTGCGTGTGTGTGTGAGAGGGAGCACATTCAACTTCCTCCATCTCTCAATTAAAAACATTCACAACGGGCGCCTACATGCACACACCCGCCACACTGTGCATTGACCGCATTACAACCCCCATATTGTAAAAGTCAATCAATATAAGACGCTTCGGTGAAAGGAACAGTGTGCAAGGTCGGTGTGGGAAAGAACGAAACACAATAGAAGCTTTTCTTGGCTCCTCGTGGTCGTCATCTGCACTCGCACGGTATTCTACTTTTTGTAAGTGTTTTCCTGAGATACCAACAAGTTCAAACTATTGTCATTGTACGGCAAGGTTGCGCCTTTATCCTCCTTCGCCGTTCCTCTTTGAAATGCGTCGGTTGCACGTACAAACACACACACTCATGTGTGTGGAGAAAGAACACACTGGCCTCCACACAAACACGTAGGCACTCACACATATGTAGTCAACCCCTCGCCGCATAGCCAACGGGAGGTAATCAAGGCCCCGATATGCTCTAACCAGATCCATTAAGGAGCTAATAGAGGCTCTGGATGAGTTAATTAATGACCCCCAAGAACATCATCTGCCTCCAGTGCTTTGCTCAGACTGCAGTCTCCGGCTCTCACTGAGACAATCGCAGATAACACAGAGAAACGGCAAGAGTTGGGTGTAATTTAGGTAAAATATGTGATTATCCTGGTGATCCAGCGACCAAAAGAACCGGACGAGCCCGTTGATTGGATGATGTGGTGTTTGGAGCCATTTCTGTGGACATGTCATTTAGGTTGATATGCATCACGCAGTGAGAAAAGACATTTCCAACAAAATGCCTCACAGACAAACACACACACACAGACAGATGACAGAGAAACATGTAATTGATGTTACTGTGGAAAAAGGGCGAGAGGGAAATCGAGGAAATCAATTAATAAAACATTTTATTCGCTCTGTGAAGCCTTGTGGAAACTTCACGGCTTCTTCAGAAGGCAACCAATAAGCATGTTTTACCTCAGCAGATAATGCTGTCAGTTCATTCTGAAACATTTAAAATTCTGTTTCACTCGTGGCTTATCGCTTTTTCTTTAACTCATTGGTGATTCTGCACGGCTCCATTGAATCCCATAATTGAGAGAAAAAAGAATATTTAATAATGATTTTGGAGGGTAAGCGTCATATTACTTTCAATTCTCAGCAGGCATAGTTGCATTCCATGTTTGAGTGAAACTACTTAATCCGTTGCATTTCTCATCTATATCGTGAATGATGATTGTGTGTTTTACTCGCAGAAAATTGACTTGAAAAATGACAAATTGAGTAACAAATTTGCAATATAAGTGGGAAAAATACATCTGCACGATCTTCTCATCAATCATAAACATGCTGAGCTCACAAATCTATTGAACAGTCCACGCATATTACTTTACAGCACTGCATAACTGTTTTTCCTCGTCTTTGTGATCTGCTGACTGGATGTTAGTCAATTTGGAGAAAGACGAAAATGGCGAATAACAGAAGAATAAACGAGGGCCTAGTTTAGAGCCTTGCGGTGCTCCACAGCGCAAAGCACTGGGGGGGGGGAAATGGGAAATTACAAGTGCATTAAAAACTGCATTGAGCTACATCCATTCCCTTAATTTTCTGAAAAAGGACTCTCCTACGGTCACGTTGGGAATGCTCGCGTCCCCGTCAATCTAATCTAACGCGAATAAAACGGCGAATGTTTTCGCAAGGAACGCCCAGTGCCCCCCTGACCCCCGTTAAACCTGTGGCTGCTGATTAAATCCTTATTTTATTGCGTTCCATTGGGAGGCTCCAGGTAAATTGATTCATTTACCGATACCTATCTCTCTGTAACTTATGGATTCGAATTGACCTCATCTCCCGGACAGATACCATCTCGCCTCACCTCACACACGGCAACTCTTTGTCTCTCTCTCTCTTGACATTTTAGCAACGTGCTAGCTCGGCCGGCTTGTGTACAGGGTCATTAACAGTTGCAGTAAACGTAAATGCAGTTGCAGTAAATGCAGTAATAATGTGGGAAACCATGAGGAAGTCTCCCTATCATCTCAAAGCACCGGTTGCGTTATAAACATAAATGCCACTCCTCTGTCCTCTTCTTCTCCTTCGTCGGCCTTTTTGTATGCCGACTCAGCCCTTTTAAGGCTGCTGTTGCCACGTAAAAACAATAGTAATGGCGCTAATTAATTAAGTTGCCGTTTATTTGACATGGCTGGGGAAACACCGCGAGTGCATTCACACACCGTTATCTGCCGGGTGGGTCTCCATCCATCGTTCTCTGTGTGTTAGTGGACACCAGGCTCGCTGAGGTGTTAGAGAAAATGCTTTTCACACATGCGTGGCTACGAGAGCGCACAGACAGACAAGCAATGGCTTGGGGGAGGGTTCTCAAGGGATGCGGAGGAGTATTTTATGATACCCCGTTAAGTATGTAGTCCCGGTCTCGCTGTTATATTTCAACATTGCTTGAGGACAAGAACAGTTGCTAAATCAGGGGCGTGTCTCTACATCCCAAATTACAGACGAACAAAAGCACGCCACACACAAGATTACAAAACGGCAAAGCTCCGGACTGTAAAACCGCATACAACACAGTATCTAAATAAAGATTTAAATTAGTCTAAACCCCCTGGCGGGAGGTAGTAAACAGTATTTTTATGATAGAGTTTTCTAGAAGCCTTATGGTTTCATCAATACTCCACAGACCGGTAAATGGAGAGGTCACTCTGGTAGATAAATTAAAAACCTCGTCGCTACAGATTCTGCAGCTACCGGGTTAGGAAGGAAAAAAAAGCTCAGTTTTCCAGGTGACGGGAGTAAAATTAAATCGCTTGTCGACAACGGTTAAAATCCATGGCAACGATCTAAGCTTATGGAGTTGTGTAATGCTGCTGCAAATCTTCTGATTAAAGTGTCGGTTGCGTAACCCCTTTTATCGTCACCTCCATGTTAAAGCGGACAGCTGGTGTTTATATTTATTTCCCGTTTGTTCATTACGTCCGCGCGGAAAACATACGTGGAGCCTCTCAATCTAAGAACGGTAAGCCGGGAGTGACCGGCACTCCGAGGCTGGGAAGCCAAATACAAGCACTCATTGAATTAATCTGTTTTTTTTACCTCCATCTGAACTTTTTTAACTCAAAAAACTCAAAAACAGTATTTCTCTCTTTTTTGTTGTTGTTTCAGAGCCCGCCTAGGAAAGGCATCAACTCAGGGGCCATCGGGATATTTTAAATACCTCCATATGTCAATGACACCATTTTATCCAATCAGGTAAATCCCACTGAGATTAATATCTCATTTTCTAAAGGAAGATTTTAATCTCATGGGGATTTATGTGTTGGACTACCACATTATGAGCATGTTTTATACCCTAGATATTCATAGTTTTACTATATAACCATCATTATGAGCAGGTGGAGTTGGTCAAAATCAACAGCGACAACACTACATGTGGAAGTATATTTAATTGGTCTGAATACTAAGGTGTAGAATAGAGTAGGAGATGCCACAAGGGCCATTTACAGTAGACGGATGCTCCATCAAAATGTTGAAGATATTCAACCAATACGTTTTGACAAGTTTCATAAATGTTAAATGTCAAGTTCAATTGGTAAGGTTTGAGAAACACAACTGCTTGGTTTAGGTGAGAAAAAAAGTCAGTGTATAGTTGACTTTGAGGACGGTCTCCTGAGTAAAAGTCCAGTGTGAGTCTGACCCATCACCATCAACCTAAGCCGTGTTATAAACTCATCATAACTTTATTGTTCTACATAGATGAGTTCAGCGGTGGATAAGCGGAATTCATCCAACAATAAATAGTCCTCATTAACACTGTCAACAGCCTTTTTATGTACGAAATCTAATCGAGAGCATTAGATCGTCACTTCATTTTCGCAGTCTTGAATCTATATATCTATCTATTTGATAATATTTCACATGTGCCCAACAGCACCCATCAATAATGGCATTTGTAATTATCTCCTTCATACATATTCAGCAACTACTGCATCCTCTACTAAATACCATTTATTATCTTTGAATATGAGATTCTCCTTTCAAAACAGGAAATTGGAAAAAAAGAAAGGAAAAAAAGAAACTGCTGCCAGAATTCTTGTTACGCAATTATGCCGATAAACTCAGTTTTTCCATTCGTCTGCTGATGAGGAGAATTGAGCGCGTGTGGATACAAAGGCCCTCTCCTCCACTTTGTGTAGCATCTGCCTGGCATGGTAATAAAGTTTTGCAAAGAGTTTTCATGTTGCCGCCACGGACACACACACACACTCAGAAAATTAATCGGTTGAATTAATCCGCGTGTCGTTTTCAATTCACTTGACTTTTTGCACTTGAACCACTTCTGAAAATGTTGTACCTTCATATCTGAATAAACCCCCAACGTCAGCTTTCCTTTAAAACGGCTTGGGAGCCAAGTGTCATTACGCCTCTTCCCCCTTTTATTGCTATAAATCTGCATATCTTTGTCATACAATCCTCAGTTTCTTGTGATTATGTCCACTCACGTATTTAAATGAGATTATGAGAAAAATAACCCTTGACCTCCGTTGTGATTTGCCAGCTGCAGGTGGTTGAACATGCGCTGGAAAAAAAACGAGGTGAACCGAGGTGGGAGGAGGCAACTGGAGAGAGAGAAGAGGAGGAGGAGGGAGGAGGAGAAGGAGTCACACCAATGTTTACTTGAAGCAGCCTCAGAAAATAATTCAAGGTAGATTTATTTTCGCTCCAACATGCTGGTGTAAACACGATGCCCCCCCCCCCCCCCCCCCCATAGACATGCACTATTCAAATAAGTCCCCTGAGTCAATGGCATTGCTTTCCGCAGTTAAACCACTTTTTATTCATTCAAACATTCGTGCACGAGTTCTGCATCGAAAAACCTGATTTAGGCTTCTGTGAAAATAAAGTAATACTTTAAAAACTGCGTCGGCGCCCATCAGCGGAACACTGGAGCACCCCCCCGTGCTCCATTACGGATGAACAGTGGCCAACGATGAAGATCCTCTGGATTTATTGGGTAGTCTCGAGTGTGTGTGAAATGAATAAAGCAGCGAGGCGAGAACTACAAAATAGACGTGATTATCTCCGGTCATGTTAACGTTTTAATAGTTGATAGATTTATTCGAATTTTCTGTGAATGTTCCTTTTTTTTTAACTTAATGATGAACTATTAGATCGGATTAAGAATCGTTTCCTCTTGATTCTCCAATAAAGTATATCAATACCATAGAAATTGATATTTGTTTTCAGATTTGGGTAAACAAATAAATCAGGTATCGTTTATCTGGAGAAGTTTCAATAAACTCGGTAATTATTAAAACGATCGTTTCTATAACAACCCTGCACCATCGTAAATTGACGCCCTGGGTCACAGCTCCGCAACGTAATAAAATGTCTACCAAGCCCTTTTTTTATCGTCAGCAATTATTGTTTATGTCTGACATTTGTCCTCCTTTTTTGATTAAATTACTTGTATATGCATAAGCTGTTATATGCGGCTGTAAAATGTTCACCCATAGAAAAGGAATGACTTTAGTCAGGACATTATAGCAATTTGGGTGAATTGAACATTATGTTTGCTTAAGTAATCATGTAGTCAAGACACATTGGAATGGTCATAGGAACAGTTTGTTAAATTAACAGAAATAATTAATATTTTCTTGCATCAGTATCAACGAGTTCCTCCTAATGCCTTCGTAATTTTATTAAATTATTGTATTTGATTGGCTAAAATACAATAAAATGCCCAATTAATGGTGTTTTCAAGCATTCCTCATCCAACGTCTTTACCCCAACGCTCTCCTGGGCGCCGCCAAATGTCAGACTAATACACGACGCGGCGGCCACAGCAGATATCTTCGCCTAACGACCGTCACAATACGTCTCCCTAACAGCGCCTTCTGCACCGGGAGTAAATTACCGTGCCTCGGCGACCGAAAACGAGAGCGATTCGACGTCAAAGTTGGAAAAGTTGCTACATTCACGGTCGCCCCGTCAAAGATTAACGGCGTCCCCGCCCCGGCTTCGTGACTCGGAGCTCCGTTCGAGCGTCCCGGAGGCTCGGCGCTCCCCGCAAAAAAAAACGTCCATCGCT
Organism: Liparis tanakae; assembly: GCA_036178185.1. NCBI lineage: Eukaryota > Metazoa > Chordata > Actinopteri > Perciformes > Liparidae > Liparis > Liparis tanakae. Next base: position 3,878,640 of record CM070103.1, on the reverse strand, counting down.
ATCTCCGGATGAGAGTCAAAGACGTTCGTTAGCAAACCTCCGTGCGCTCGTAACCGCGCGGCGTCAACACAACGGGGGAGGGGCGAAGGCCGGCGAGCGCGCGGAAGATTAACGAGCGGAGGGCCATTACGCCCGAGTGTTTTTTTATTTTTTTTTATTCACCGGTGAGAGTTGAAAGTTAAAGCGCACGAGTACCGGTGATCTATAAAATAAAGTTCAGACGAGTTTTAGGATTTCTATGTACAGTTACAGGTCGGTGTGAATTAAAAACACCCTGAGCAGATGTTCTTATGATTACAACACACACAAAATGTTTTCTATTTCTTACTTCCGCTGACTTACTTAAGAGGCCTTTCTCTTTTTCTTTACAAAGCCAAGCATCAGCACATTTGCCTCCACATATTTCCTCTCATATTCCAGTGTCATTAGCCGAGTCTCGGTAATAAGCCATGTGATGTATCCCTCCCTCCCCCCCCCCCCCCCCTTTAGTTGCAGAACTTGGCATGTAAATGAGAAGTGGCACTGGGTGTGGGGGGGCTGTACGCGGCTGGATTTATCTGAACTGATCAGAAACACAATTACGCCTTGCTCGGCTCATAATAAACCACGGTTAAGTGGGTTGGAGGATTCATTTATTTACATTAACTCTGTCGCCGTGCGACAGTAATGGATGCCTTTCATTAATGAATGAGGGATTTTTTTTTTTGCCTGGCTACGGCGCTCTAGTTCTAAAGCCTTTTGGAGGAGGGAGGAAAACAATTGATGAATGCAAACTTTTAGAGAGATTGTATCGAGCGATTTGAAGAATACTGCCAAGGAACAAATTGGCCAAAAAATCCAAAGCCTTTTACCTCACGGCTCTCTCTCTCACACACACACGCACACACTCTAACACACACATCTATTCCTTTTCCAGCCCCTTTTGTAGTCTGTCTAATTGAGGGAAATAAAAAAGATTTACCCATTGATTTTTTTTCCCGTCTATGATTTTAAAATTATATAAAATGCATCACTCCCAGTTAAAAATCGTAGAGGGCGTGCGATCGTGCACTGTACATGTGAGCACAATTGCACGTGGCAATTCTCTCTCTCTCTCTCTCTCTCTCTCTCTCTCTCTCTCTCTCTCTCTCTCTCTCTCTCTCTCTCTCTCTCTCTCTCTCTCTCTCTCTCTCTCTCTCTCTCTCTCTCTCTCTCTCTCTCTCTCTCTCTCTCTCTCTCTCTCTCTCTCTCTCTCTCTCTCTCTCTCTCTCTCTCTCTCTCGTTGCAGACAGATGTCTTATCTCCGCTCCTGCCAACCGCTCGCCCACCCCGCCGCCACCCAGGCTGCCCCCTTACTCGGCGCTAATCTCCGTTTTGAATTAAAACATAATTGGGAATCATGAATCATTAATTTGTTCTTTTTATGGACAGCACAGGCAAATGCCCTGTCAACTTGATGCACTGCCTCCCTCCAATATATATATTTATATATATATTTATTAAAGGCCATTTCAGCATGGCCCGCGATGACGCTGTGAGCGATGCTCTTGGTTCATGGGGACTCGGTGGCCCCCGGGGGTAACGGCTACCTTGACATTGCCTTCTGTAAGTACCGCATGGCTGTCTGAGCTCACGTGAGCGCGTACTATATATGGATTATCCGAGGTGAACGGCTCTTACATGTGCTGCGGTTTGAACGCCGGGGCAGTCGTAAAAGGTCCCGCTGAACTTCTTCTTTTTTTTCTCCGAGCGTGAGTCCACGTTGACGCTTTTGAAAAAGCTCCGGGAACTCGGCAGTATTTTTCGAATAACGTAACAAGTTATATATTATGCAGGAGGGAAACAAAATAAAAAAAATGAAAAGAATGTTGTTATTTCAAATGAAGAAAAGAAGATAAAATGGATCCGCTCCTTCACTCTCCATGTTGTGGAAGAGAGGACTTTTTAAAAGTATTCCCTGTATTTGCCCGCGGCTAAAAAAATGCTTGTTTTTTAACCCCCCACACACACACACACACACACACACACACACACACACACACACACACACACACACACACACACACACACACACACACACACACACACACACACACACACACACACACACACACACACACACACACACACACACACACACACACACACACACACACACACACACACACACACACACACACACACACACACACACACACACACACACACACACACACACAAAATATTACAACCCTGAGAAGTAAGGATTCCATAGCATCACAAGTGAGAGTTCCTAACAACGTGGTAAACGGCTCAGCGGCGTCACGCGCTCACGTCAAGTTGGACGACCTCCGCGATATCGTTAACCACCGATCCCCGTTCATCAAAAGCACATCAAGTAAATTTACACATTCTATCGTGTAAGGACGATTTTCTTTAGTTGCATTTGTACGAGTTTGCCGACTCGTCCAAAGAAAATTGAAATAAATATAGACGAAGCAGACTCAACGATAACCTGTTTGTGTCTTTTATCCAGCAGTTTGCATTTATTATGTGTTTATCAAATAACTAACAAAACCAAGGTCATACTTATCGACACTTGGCAAACCACAATCTTCCTTTTCCCGTTGTGTTGTTGCCTGAGCCGATCTGACTTCCCATGAATAAATTATTGTTTTTAAAAGTCTGTTTGCATGCAGAGCATACTTTGACACATGTTGCGTGACTTTAGCAGTGAAAAACATATACACACACGAGTACACAAGGCGAGTATCTAAAACACACCCACACAAGTACACAAGGCGAGTATCTAAAACACACACACCAGTACACAAGGAGTAAAACTCACGCACACAAGAACACAAGGCGAGTATCTAAAACTCACACACACACAAGTATACAAGGCGAGTATCTAAAACTCACACACACACAAGTATACAAGGCGAGTATCTAAAACTCACACACACACAAGTATACAAGGCCAGTATCTAAAACTCACACACACACAAGTATACAAGGCGAGTATCTAAAACTCACACACACAAGTACACAAGGTGAGTATCTAAAACACACACACAAGTACACAAGGAGAGTATCTAAAACTCACACAAAACAAGTACACAAAGAGTAAAACTCACGCACACAAGAACACAAGGTGAGTATCTAAAACTCACACACACAAGTACACAAGGCGAGTATCTAAAACTCACACACACAGGGTGAGTATCTAAAACACACACACAAGTACACAAGGCGAGTATCTAAAACAGACACACACACACACACACACACACACACACACACACACAGGGCGAGTATCTGCTGTTAGCTAGGAGCTGGTGAGCTCCGCCCCCTCCTCTTCGTGGTTGTGATGACCGACTGAAGCTGCAGCGTCACAGTGACTCACCAGAGAGCGTTGACCTTTGACCTGCTGCTTTCTTCTGAGAGGAAACTTGGTGAAACGCTGTCGCGTAAATCTTGTGAGAAACCGTTCCCCTGGCGACAGCGTAATAAGAGAAACGGATCGATTTGTCCCGACGGCACGTTGCGCGTTCGTGTCGCCGATTTGAAGAAACCGCCGACACGCCGACAACATCGTGTCAGCCGCCGCTTTTATTACACCTGTGCCTGCCAATTAATAGAAGAGCAGAAGATGGATACGTCATTTGTTGTTGTTTTGCTTCCTGTTGCAGTGACGACAGCATTGGTGTGTGTGCGGGTGTGTGTGTGTGTGTGTGTGTGTGGGCCTGTGAAGAATACCACATCTTCGTCAACACTGACTCACATGCCCTGCAGTGAAAAAGCTGCCCTGACTTCACTTGATGAAGTAGGGCACGGGCGTCTTTACAAATGATGAATTAGATATGCGACGCGAACATGCGGCGTGTCGATAACAAGGTTCACTCACGGTGGGAGAGAGAGAGAGAGAGAGAGAGAGAGGAGAAAGAGAGAGAGCTGTGGGTCTGAGGCGGGTTTTTCTTATTTATTTTATCCATGATGTATTGGAAATGCAAATGAACACATGTTCGGTTCAGGTAAGCAGATGGTACAGAACACAGAGATCAGATTTGGGAGGAATAAAACACACACACACACACACACACACACACACACACACACACACACACACACACACACACACACACACACACAACTCCCAGGAATCAGATATACTAACATCTCTTCTTGTGGTTCTCAGCCAAAAGTCGATCATGTCTCCATTTTAAACCTATTTTTAAGTTTAATGGCCAATCGACGTCCCAGCCGGAGTCGAGGGTTTAACGTCGGGATTTTTTTTTTTTTTTTTTAGAGGAGACAAGCGGTAAATACCAACCGGCAACGTGTCATCAAGGATACACAAGCACCATGAGGCTGCTGGCGTTTTGCACTGAATCACCAGGAGTGAGCCGCCCACCGGGGGTCGAGTCCCCGTGTCACGGAGTCGTCCTCCGTTGTACGAGCGGATCGCGTCAACACAGTTTTAGAGACGCTCCCCCCCCCCCACAAAAGTAAAAACAAAAAAACACTTTTTTCGCCGTTTCTTAAAACAAGCACGTTATTCCATTCTGATAATTTGCTTTTTATTATGCTAATTCCCATTTGCCAAATTCCATTCCAGTTGAACACACAAGATAAGTGAGGACACATTATTACAATGGAGAGCAACGTATTAATTAAGGAAAATAAAAGTTGGACCTTGATGAAGAAAGTTTTTCATCAAAGACCTTTTGCAATCCCCACTTAATGAATACATTTATTTGTATATATATATATATATATATATATATATATATATATATTTATTCTTTTTTTCTTTGTTTGTGCTGTTCGATGCATTTTGGGTAAATTGAGCTCTGAAAGTAGCGAGTGAGGACACGGAGACAAAAGGAAGAAAAAACATCCCACTTGAACTCAGCATTCAAACATTTGTTTTTTTGAGCCACAAGGCGTCCTTTTGTGATTAAAACTTCCATTTGAAAATAGTTTCTCTCAACTTCAAGGTGCTTCAGGTACGAAACATCCACCAAGACGAGCCCATCCCCTCTCATACATTCCTATTCTTTTTTCTTTTCCTCTGCGGCTGGATTTCTAGTTTTCTCCTCTTTTTAAATGTATTTCTGAAAATGTTGTTTTATTTTTTACTGGTTTTTACTCTGCTTGCATGGGAGAATAAGTGTTTCCCCATGGCATGTTTGGATTAAAGTCACTGTGCTAAACACTGGTTTTGTGACACTTATTATTTGCCTTCACAAGCTTAGTGCGTTTGTACCGCCACCTTTATTTTTTCTTTTGTCTTATAAAATTGTAAAAAATCCAAAGAGAAGTGACACAAAAAATCCAAATGTTGTCATATCACTCCATATATGCGTATATGAGGGAACACATTTCTTTAGTTTCCTCGCTTCGCTGTTGCTGATTGACAGCTGAAGTCTAAGCATCTTTAAATCAGCCTTTTATTTTAAATATTTGTGTACGCTAATTCACAATAAGCCTGCAGAAGCCCTCTCCTCTTTACGACCGTTAATTGGTTCTCTTCGAGATGAAAAAAGCATTTCTTTCTCTCCCCTCTCAAAATACTCCCATGTCATCATTGATTGTTTTTCTTCTTCTTCTTCTTCTTTTTATGCCACACACACATTCATGGTAACTGCTGCAGAATTTCCCCAGGAGCTTAATATTTGTTGTGGATGCTACGCGGTCACATTCATCTCTGTCGATGGTTTTAATCCGCGTGCGTACGTTTTTTTTCTGGGGGTAGACTTTGAGAATTTGGAGTGACGGGTAAAAAGAGGAAAAGTAGTAGTGGAGTATATCTTTTTACTCCACTTATGTTTTATGTTGATCTGAACTTCACACATTTCATTTAAACTACACACATACACACTTTGCACACTGTCTATATTTTATTTTATTTCACACTGCTGTATTTGCATATATGTTGTGTGTGTGTGTGTGTATATTATATATATATACATATGTATTTTATTTTGTATTTTATATTTCACTTTTCATAATTTTTGCACAGTCACTGTTTCTTTCTTTCTTATATTTATATTTTGTTCTTGTGTGTTTAGTTTATTGGTGCTACTGTGTCGACAAATTTCCCCTTGGGGATTAATAAAGTATATTTATATTCTATTCTATCTCTATAAATCTGCCTTTCATCTTTAGAAAATCCTGAAGGAAAAAAAAAACATGGGAAAAAAAACAAATATTAATTGATGAATGACATCATGGATTATCTTTGCTTGGGAGGAGGTCACTAGAAACACCCCCACACACACACACACACACACACACACACACACACACACACACACCCCCCCCCCCCCCTTCTCACGGCGAAATGCCAGCGCGGCCTCCTCCGGTCAACGAAGAGACGGCGTCCGCGTGGTTCGTGTTTGTGCGAGTGCCCGTCAGAAGACGTGCCGCCTCGCCGCCTCCGTGGCCGAGATCCGCGGGATTCGCCGGCTCGGGAGCCATTTGTCAACCCAGAAGCGACAGGATGGCGGGGGGGGGGGGGGGGGGGGGGGGGCCTTGCCGTCTCCCCTCCAAGTGAATATGGTACACTTCATGTCAACTTCACAGGAACACGACTCTCTGTCTGCAGCGGAGTCGGCCACACTGGAGGAACAAGACTTCAGTGCACGCCTCTTCCCACCGCAGGGCTGCGTATATGTACCAGCATCTAAAAGCGTCGGCAAGTTATACGGATGATCGCCACGTGAATCAATCTCCGAGTGTTTGCATACAGCCTGCATGTGGGTCAGAGGTCTTTCTTCATGTTTTATTACCATCTATGTGATCACCAAGATACAAACTGTGAAGCCGCTGCAGACTGTGATAGAGGCAGGTGACAGAAGCTGGTTTCATGCCAGGCTTACCAAGGTTTGCCTCGGCTAATTGGGAGTGTTAGGAGATTTTAACTTTTGCTATTGCCTGTGAAATGTTTATTTTTTATTTTGGGGGGGATTTCACAAAACTTCATTATCCCTCTGTAATGTTGCTCAATGTCCTCTTCCATCTTCTGGTTGACTCGTAGCCGTTTGATTATGCACAGAGAAAGAATTGCATTAAATGTGGAAAACCACATCTCACACACACACACACACACACACACGCACGCACGCACGCACACACGCACACCTCCTGCAGAGCCCCTTTCAGGTAATTTATTTTTCTTTGCACGGTAAAAATGCTTTTTTCCTTCTTTCTCAGAGCAAAATATCAGCTGCGTCTCAGCTGGAGTTTTTTTTTTCACTCCACCGCGATGTTTTATACATAATAATTTGAATTGACGAAGGTTTCCCGGACTCTAATTCTTACTTTCAACAAGAGTGGAGCTTAATTTTCGAATGGATGTGTCTGAAATGGATGCAAAGCTGACTCTGAAATTTCAAAATACAGAGTTTATTGGAAAAAAAAGTACCCAGAAAATGTAAATACATGGTAGCCCTTCCTCTATGAACATTGAAGTTCCCTTTTTATTAAAAAGATGAATTGAATATAATTAAACTCCATTCCTTCCATGTCAAATTAATAACCCTGTGTCTGCTTCCTGGCATTTACGCAGATGACTTGTCAAGTCCGTTTCAGACGCACCGTGACTCGTGTGAGGTACGATCGATTAAAAGGGCGACGCGTCAGAATGTCTGCATTTCCATTTTTGATTCTCTTCAGCGTTGTTTGACACGAGCCCTCGCAGAAGGTCAGGATGATTGATAGCGTGCATCACTCAATAGTGTGAAGTATGAGGAAGCAAATGACAAGAGCATGTTGTTTAAAAAGAAAAAGTAAAGAAAAGTATTCAACTAGTTTACCATTATATCAGGAGTGGCAGCGGATTGTTTATTGTATAATGACGCACGATAAAAGCGTTCCGCCTCCTTCAGAAATATGTTTTTTTCTGTGTTGCCTCCATTCATTATTCCATTTAACCCTGCTTTACATGAGCTGCCGTTTCATTGACCCCATTCAGGTAGTTGAATGCACTCTAATAACTGGCAATCAGGCGCCTCCATTGTGCCGACCGCCGCCGCGTTCCCCGCGTTTGATTGCGAATCGCAGAAATGCATCATCCGCCGTGAAAAAAAACAGCGTGTCGAGGAAATAAGAAGCGTAAAGACGTACTTTTTCTTCGTGGTCTCAATCATTGCACACAAAGAAAAACACAAAAAACATTACTCTCCATCTTCTTCTAGTAATGAACCTCATCCAAATGGTTGAGAGGCCCATTACAGTGTGAACCGCACACTGGAAGTATTGGGGGGGGGGGGGGCAGGGATATGAAGAATATACATCGACTTCGCTTCTAGAAACACACAAGAGTAGTTTCTGTACACTTTGATCACAACCATTATTTTTTTTTATTAATGAGTAATTGCAGTTTTGCCATTTTGGATCCTGGACGTATACCTAAATAACGTCATGAATAAAGAATTTCAATAAATATGAATGTTTCAATAAATATTATATGGAATCTAATTGTTTTTTTTCGTGTTCAGAGCAGTTTCTTTGTTTTAGTGCTGGTAATAAATGGAGAACAAGAAATCTATGTCATAGACGATTCCCTCGGTAACGATAGTCTCCTCAACGAGCTTTGCTCAATGCACACGCGGTACTTTACACAATGTTATTGTGTTCCACTCAAGATTTTATTGAAGAACAGTTGCATACAAGTAAATGCTCTCTGACGTGAACCCTGAATATTTTAAATGTTATCAAAAACTGAAATGGAGAAATCCATCGATAGTTGCATTATGCAGTGAAACAGGACAGAATATGAATGTCTACATCAAGGCGGAATCAAGTTGACCCCCGATCCTGGACTGTTTCAGAGGAGAGCTTGGAATGATTTATGAACTCTTATTGTATATTTATATGTTCATGACTCTGGCGTAGTGGCATGCGTATTTTTGAATATTTCAAAGCTTGGATCTTGTTGAGTCGGTACTGAGCAAAATGCCAAAAGCAACCTGAGAATGAGATCTGATATAAATCTATGGAAAGATGTCTCTGGAGCAGATTCTGATCCATGTCAGACCCTGGTTGATGCTGCGCTATGATAGGCCAGGTTTTAATCAAGGGGCGGGACCTATTTAGGGTTCAGTTGCATCGTGAAAGCTAGGCTCATAGACAACCCAACTAAATGCAGATTGTGTCATAATTTCGGTCATCACATTGTGGCATCATCATGACCACCGCAGACATATTCCTTTATTTGAAAACTGATGTTTCAATTAAGAAAATGTCATCATTCGCCGGGCTTGCAATCTCGCCGGGAGCCACATGTGCGCATTTCCGTTCCATTTTTTCACGGATTTATGATTACCTGTACGTATTCATAAAGAACTATTTTTTACTGCTTATCAGTTCTTGGAAAGGGCCTTGATTTGTGATGGGCTGAGTGTAATGACACCGGCAGAAGATGAAGTCGCATTACGGCTGTCGGCCGCGGTCATTTGTCATCAGAATTGCTCCATTAACAAAATCTGGTCAGGTATCAGTCACCTGGCAGAGGCTCTTTCATTGCCCCGGTGACACTAGTGTGTCTGTCTCTAGGTAATGTATTAGGAGATTAGAGCGAGATCCAGCCCTTTAATCGGGATATTCGTCCTCTTTTTATTTTAGGTAGTGCACCGACAATCGAAAAAAAGGTATCATACGTGAAATAACTCCATGCAAGTCAATGGATTTCCCTGCTCAGCAAATATCTCTTTACTTTCCTTCAGAGCCAACACACACACACACACACACACACACACACACACACACACACACAGTTCCACTGATTAATTAAAGACCCCACTAAGTCTGAACGCCTGTCTCTTTATATCTAAAGGTACCCGTCGCGCGTTGACCGAGAGTTGAAACATCGTGCGTCGCTGAATAAATCATTGAGAGAGCGGACAAATAAACAAATAGCAGAAAGTTGTACTTGTTCTTTATTTGATCTTGTGTTGAATAACTAGACCCTGGCACCCGCAGGAATTATTCATGCGGCTGTCATCCCCCCCCCCTCCGGCACGGAGCCATTGCGACGATAGTGGCAGGTATCAGTCACTCGCTCATGGCATTTTCATCTTCTCCGTGACACGAAGATTGTGTGGGTGTGACACGCACTGAGCCCAGCCGCAATCGGGAGCGATTGCGGCTGGGCTCTACGGCGGATCACAAGGTGATTTCAAAAGAAATCTTTCTCCCCTCTCAAATTATGTCATCTTAAAAAAAGAAAGAAAGAAAGAAGGTCGTGTTGCCTCTGGGATTGTGAGCCCTATAAACTCCACCGATCCCTGCATGCGTTTGGTGAGATCGGGATGGACAGGCTTCTCTCACTACCCGGGCGTGTTACTCTTAAATTAAACTATAGATGGCAAAGGTTCCTGCCAACAACAAATAAAGACAAAGAGGAAACAGCGCTGACGGGGAAATGTAGGTAATAAAGGTCCACGACACCTCGGTACTCTATGGGAGTGTAATTGGCGGCAATTTTCCAAAATGTCAGATTTATACGTGGCTCGGATACTACTGTAGCTTGAGTGAGAATTTTAAAACATTGTTATTTATCACCGTGGAACAGTGACCTCTATCAGGGTAGTAGACTACAGGTTATCTGTAGTACTGATGTGTCAACGTAAAGGGTTGGAGTCATTTTCCTCTTAGAATTATATTGATATCGGACAAAACCGCAACTCAAGTGACCAACTGATTTATGGACTATGGTTTGGAAGCATTGTTTTTTTTTTGCCTTCACCGCGTTGGTGTTTGGCCCGTCGGCATTTTTGTTTATTCTGGAGCCGAACGGTACATTTTCGGGTAAACGTAAGAGAAAATTCAGCAGAACCCTTCGACATCGACGTTCTCTCGACATGATAGGAATCTTAACGTTAACGCAACAAGGGGCTAACAAAATAAAAAGTCGTGAAGCCACGGAAGAACAAACGAAACCCCTTAAGCCCCGCCTCCGTGGGCCATGGTGAGGTCTCTCTCTCTCTTTCTCTCTCTCAGCATTCATATCATGAACACATTAACATTCAGTGATATTCAGGAGGTATTCTGGGGCAGAGCATTCAAAGGAAGATTACGTAATTTGTTTCCCCCTCATGAATATTGTTTATATTCTGAGATCTATGAAGATATATTTATATATATATATAGAGAGAGATTATTTTTTTGGGTCCATGTTGACAAAGCGACGGATAAAAAATAAAATAAAGCAGCTCCACGCATTGTTTGTCTTTTCTGTCACCTTTTAAAAAGGTAGACTGACGCTGGGTTTTGGATGTGTGACTCTTGGGGCTGATTAAAATAAATAGCTTATTTTTTTCCCTTCACGTTGCGATGGAATATGACTTCCTATTGTCAAAGCTGTGAAATCATACGCATGACAGAGCTTTATTTGACTATTCGCTGTGCCGGTTTGAGTTTTTTAGAATAATGAAACCTTCAGCACAAACGCAAACCTCATGGATGCTTTAACCTTTTGCTAAAGCATGTTTTGGGTTGGTTTTCTTTTGTAGGCCCAACAAAGTGAGACATCTTAACAGTTCAGTCTTTCAATATAGGAGCACTGGCATTACAACGTATGTGTGGCTTTCTCGTAATTATGCTTACATAACATTTGACATTATCAAAGATAGTTACCCATCAAATGACCATTTTCCTGATGTTTTTTCCTACAATGTGAGTGAAAAGGACAAATTGTGCACACTTAGAAAGGTTAGAAATTAAAATTCTAATCATTATTGTCCAATTGAGTTGCACACAATGGATGCCTCTCAAGCTTTGGATATCATTAATGACTCTAAATTGTTTGTCAAATTGCAAGAGCGAGGGGTCCGTCCATATTTGATTAGGATTTTGCACTTCTGGTACTCATCTCTAACCATGCGAGCTAGATGGGGTAAGAGTGTATCTGGACCCTTCCGAGTGACCAATGGCGTCCAACAAGGTGGAATAATGTCACCTGCTCTTTTTAATCTATATATGGATGACCTTTCTAAACTGTTAAAGGAGTGTAAGACATATATATGGTGAGGGAAAGTCTTATAAACCATCTGATCTAGTGGTCCTGTCTCCTTATAGTGCTGGTTTACAGCAATTACTCAGTCTGCTCAAGGTATAGGCTGCACTATATCAAATTCAACTGTAAAAAGAGTGTTATTATGATAGCTAAAAACAAAGGGGATGAGAAGCTACATTTTCCTTCATTCTTTGTGGGCGACCACGAGCTAAATGTGTTGCACACAGTGAGATATTTGGGTCACATCATTAGGAATGACGAATATGAGCAACGGAGGTGTTGCACGATCCAATATGCCGGCACGTAAATGTCACGTGTACAGGAGATGTTAAACCTGGACGTTTCAGAGCCGACTGTACTGTAGCCAACCTGTGGTGCAGTTATAATAAAGCCCAAATGAAAAAGATCCAGGTGGCATTTAATGATAATTTGAGAATCTTGCTCAAGCTTCCCAGATGGAAAAGCGCAAGTCATATATGTTCGTGACTCGTAATGTTCCCCCTTCCCATGCTGTGTCGAGAAATTTAATGCACACATTTAAATGTCGATTAAATGACTCAATTCAGGCCTTCTATAATTACATTTTTGAGCCGACACAGAGTGATATGATAAGAGGTATTTTTCTTCTTTCTGGAAACTGTGGAACAAGTATTTGTTTTTAAGAAACTTTTTATTCTTTAAAGATTAGGTGTGATACTGCCGCAAACACGTAATCTTTGCGATTTACATTGTTCCCGATTAATTGGTGATATTTTTCTTACAGATGCAGCTGGTCCAAGTGGTCAGTGGGAGGTATGTGTCAGAGATGCATAGATACGACTATCAGATATTGGCTTGGTATTTGTGCAAATGCTATTGCATTATATAAAGATGTATTCATTCGTGTTAAAGATTCAAATGTTTAATGATTTATTTTGCTCACGGGAGGATATTGGATCTCTTCTGTGGGCTATTGTATTTGGAATTTGATTAGATTTAGGATACTAGTGTCACCGTAGGAATTCTTTCCCAGAGAATTTATCAGGAATGGTCAATCACACGCAAAATCAGTCATTATTGTACTGTGTATTAGTGGGAAACAAAGAATTGTGGACCAGTGTGAAATCAGCCCTTTGGTACATCGTAACATAAAGCTTCTGTGGTCTTTGGATATCCCACACCTCTTTTCTTATCTGCGAATCTCAAGTACCGACACATTCTAATCAGGCTTTTCCTCGACATGAGGGCTGTGTCTGACTTCTTCAATATCCGCTTATAGGGGTGGAAAATCCCATGTTTGATAATCCAGTCGTTAATCATACTAGACTGCGTGGTAACGGGATTCATGCTCCAGTATTACAATGTTATCATTGGTATTCCTCACTTTGTCATGAAATATGACTGAATTATATGTTTTGCTCTGGATCGCATGTGTGTATTATGATAAAAAATACAAAATAAATCATAAAAATCCCTTATGTGATATCTTATTTAATATACTTGCTTTTCCAAAGTGGAACGAGCATCCCCACCCTTCTAGAGGGATCTCCTGAGGGAGCAGTGGGAGTCCACCAGGCCAAGCCCGTGTGTTTAGTACCCACCATGCAGGACAACAACTCAGTTCATCATTATTGCAAAGAACGACAAGTTTTTCAAACTTTTTTGGGTTTGCATCACGGCATATCCTCGCCAACTCAAATCAGTCGATGGTTTCTTGGAGCACGTTTATGATATGCCCATCTCACGGGGGAAGAGATCAAAAGTTGTGGCGCTTATCGCAAAGCTCCAGACAGTGCTGTAGGTTGTACTGCCACATACAATGCAAGAAATCCATTTCAAAATAAGTGAGGACACTTATCAGACATCTTAGGCAAGTCCATGCAATTTCAGATGGACAGGATTATACAATTATATGTAGTCAAAACCTGTGTCGAATAAGTAAACCTACCATAACTAATTATTATGCCAGACTTCTCAACACACTGTAAACCCAGTACATTTGAAACAAATGGTCTATTTATTTTTTATTAGTGTTCAGAATCTCACATCCACATATTTCAATTTTTTAGATTCTATGTATAAATAGAAGTAAAAAACGAACAAAAAAACACAAACAGTATGTATTGACTGTCATCTGTCAATACATACTGACAGATGACATCTGTCAAATGTTTTAATTATATAGAATTCATTATCATTTATAAGTCATGAAATTGTTTTTCATTCACCTCAATTTAAACTACTTCTTCAATATCAAAGATTGTGATATGAAATTAAATAATGGTCCCCTGAATTGTACATCATTGTTTATTTTGTGAGTATTTTAGAGCAATTTCACCGTGGACAACATTTTTATTTTAAGGATATTTTTTAGAAAAACTATACACACAACATTTTTATTTTAACGCATGTTGAAATATGCAGCACACTCCATATGTGACACGCGCTGACGCACAGACTGTGTTGAAAGCAACACAAAACATGAACACGTGGTATTTCTTACACCTATCTTGAGCGTCAACTCGAAGACAAAGTCGCTATAGTTCAAGACGACTGAAGTCGCAACGTATGAATCCGCGGTATTGTTTATGCTGAAAGCGCCAATCCTTCCAAGGTTAATCCACTCTTGCCTTTTCTGTATTTTCACTTCATAAAACGTTAACGTTTCTTGCCATCCTTTGTACCCTCACATACACACACACACACACACACACACACACACACACACAGCAAAGGTCCTCTACTTACGCCTGTTTACCAAAGGAGGGTTGAGGAAAGGTTATAAATGAAGAAAGAGAAGAAAAGAAGACGTGACAAGGCTGTTGTGGCTGTCCGATGTGTTTGTCGCCGGAGGCAGTGTCTTCTCCTGGGATCTCTCTCTCTCTCTCTCTCTCTCTCTCTCTCTCTCTCCCTCTCTCTCCCTCTCTCTCCCTCATATACTCTCCCATCCACCAACACAATCTCCATCCACCTCACCGTTTTCTCCACACCTTGCATGGATGTCACCTTCCCCGGGTAAGATAGCCCGCTCCCTGGCCGTGTCCCATCCCCTCGAACTTCCCCATTTCCTAATATTCTCCCGTTTGTGGCGTGCCGTTTCCCATCGGTGCAAGATCTTAGAAAAGGATACCGCCATTCTTTTTGCTGAGACATCATCCCATAAAACAACCAAAGCCAACAATGCGCATCCATAAATACTTTATGACTTCCCTTCTCTGCCTCTCCTCGTGTATACTAACTGGAAATAATGTGTCTGTAAAACTTTGCAAAAGTTAAATCAAGTCTGGAGAGGACAGCGCAGACTTTGCTGTAAGCACTTTTGACAAAACAAAATAAAGCAAGGCGCACTTTCCGGGGAGGTGAATGAGCTGCCATCTTCGGACCGATTAAGCGATAAAAGGTGATATGTTGGTGTTTTTATTCAGTTTTTGTGGGTGTGTGGGTGTGCCGACGACGGGATGGGGGTCACAACAATCACAGATGTGCATCTGAAAGTGAAAATTGCTATTTCACCCTGAAACAGCCCCTGAGTCTGACTGCGACAGGGCTAGGCAAATTTAACAAGATGGGAAATGGGGAGTAAAGTAGAAATGGAGAAGTTGTGTCGTTTTTTTTTGGACATTCAAACACGCGGCGGCGTGATCGACGCCATCATCCCCCGCATCGCTTTGTCACCGCATGAAGCGTGTCCGCCGGCGGTTACTAAATGCTCAAGTTCATCCCGGCATTTACTTTGTTGACAAGTTTGGCAAAACGGGGACGGATGGACGGGCTAAAAAGGAAAGGTCAGAGGGTCGCCGAAACAAAAGAACATCCTCCTGCGTCCGTAACGAAGTAGCCTCTTGAACATCTCCATGGAAACCGGTGTCTACCTATTGGCCTCAGTGTTTTGTTGTGGCAAAATTATAAAAAGAAAATATACATCAAACACAGAAAAGTGCAAAATAGTGGATAATTTATCAAAAGCAAAGATTCCTGTTTACAAATGTGTAATAATGTAATATTAATGTATATCTATGTATCAATTATATCATGCTTTTTAAGGCACTAAAAAACCATTAACATGACATAATGCTAAAATCTATACAATAAAAATTAAATTACAATAAAACCAATGAATAAAAAACATTAGAAAATAGAGAACTAGAACGGGCACTCGGTAGAGCGCATACCTTCGCATATCACAAGATTGATTATTAAATGAACATTTTGGTATTAGTTGCATGCAAATTGGATATAAATTGACCGCGCTATGGTAAAAAGAAGATTTTGACCTTTTCATGACCTTGACCTTTGACCCAATCAATCCCAAAATCTTATCAAATGGTCCCCGGATAATAACCAATCATCCCACGAAATGTCATGCGATTCGGTTTAATACTTTTGTACTTATGCGAATAACACGCACGCATACAAATACACGGCTATCAAAACATTACCTTCTGCATTTTCAATGCGAAGGTAATAACGGTTCATGGATACACACAAATACAGCTTTGAGCTAAACACGGCTTTTTGCCCTACCTACGTCCCTTTTAGCGTTATCATCCGTGCTGCCAATAAAGTTTTAGTTACGAGCTCACGCAGAAGACGGAGAAAACATCGAAGATGTATACCATTCGGTCGAGGGGAAGGGAACCCATCTGTTTTCTGCTTGGAGTGGGTTCACATCCAGACATCCATCATAGCCGGGGCTATTGTGTGTGTGTGTGTGTGTTTGTTTGTGCGGCCTGTGCTCTTGCCTTCTTATCATCCCCCGACATCATAATATGGGCCAAAGCACATCAGCGAGTGTAATTGCACTTCTATCCGACTCCCCCGAATCTCTCCTCTTCCATTCCCCGCCTACTCACGAGCCGTCAGAAGAGGTAGTGTGCGTCTGTCTCTGTCTGTGTGTGTGTGTGTGTGTTCAAAATAGATGAAGGAAGAAAAAAACAACAACTGGAAATCACGGCAGTTACTTCTTTTTACGATGATATCACCACCGTGTCTGACATCTGTGTAATGGTGGTGTCCAGGTGTGTGTGTATGTGTGTGTGTGTGTGTGTGTGTGTGTGTGTGGGGGGTGACAGTAGACAGTGTCAGATGTCTTATGGAGGGATCCCAACGCACAAAAGGAGAGAGAGAGCGATAACATCCCCCCCCTCCCCCTCCACCACATGGCGTGATTGGCAGACAGCTCCTCCACCTGCCATTCCGTTCAGACGTCTCGTTGACGGCGTCCCAAAAAAAAAAGAAAAAAGCAGCGACACACCGGGCGCCGCTTTCGCGGGATCGTCGTGACGATGGAGCGGTCGGCCTTACGAGAGAGAGCGTCGCGTTTCGCCGATCTCTTAGTTACCGTTTTGAAGGATGGTGCAGGTTTTTTGTCCGTGTTTTCCTCTGATGCTATCTTTCGGTAACCCCTCACCGGGGTGGGCGGGGCCATTCGCAGCCGTTATAGCGTTGTAACCGCGGCGATACCGTTATGATCCTGGAACGCGGTGACATAGCTACGTCTCCTCATTGGAACACGATGTCAGCACTGCAAAAATTCAGGCTAAAAAACCAAGGAAAAAAAGTAATAAAATGAGGGAATATTACTTGAAATAAGCCAAATTATCTGCCAACAGAAGAGGAAAATTTGACTTGCCAAGATTTCTTAAAACAAGTGAAATGCTCCAACATTAAAACTGCCTTTTAAGAAGAAATATCTTGTCAGTCAAAAAACAAGCATAGATTGCCTTAATTTGAGATATTTCATTTTACTTAGATTAGTGTCATCACCTAAACTGACCTTTTTCTCTCTCTTTGGAAGTAAAAAAAAAACACGGGACAACGGGGCCCTTTCCTTCCTCACTACAAGTGTTGCGGTAGCCGTGACCCTCTGACCTTTGACCTCTTCACGATAAGACAGGGGAGGAAAAAAGTCCTTCATTCCAAACTAAAACAAAGTAGCCATTTAGAAGAGATGAAGCAGGGTAGGCTTCAGGGCGTGGCTACTCGTGGTTTAATACACACACTTTGCATTGTCTATATTTTATTTTCCACTGCTGTATTTGCATATATGTTGTGTGCGTATATATATATTTTATATAAAATATTTCACTTTGTATACTTTATGCCCAGTCACTGTTTCTTTCTTTCTTACATTTATATTTTTTTCTCGTGTGTTCAGTTTATTGGTGCAACTGTGTCGACAAATTTCCCCTTGGGGATTAATAAAGTATATTTCTATTCTATTCTATTGACAGGCCGCTACCACAGTTTCTGGCTGTTCTGGTCCATTCTTTTCCTCTTTGAAACGTGAACCTTTTCACAGTTTGTGCAAGTTATTTGCCCCTATTTTAGATGTGGTTGTACTTAGCTCCGCCCTCTTGCATCATCCCCGTTTCCCCCCCAAAAAACAAGATGGTGACGGACAAAATACAAAACTTGAAGTTTTAGTACTGCAACTACAAGTCATGCTCAATAATTTAATTTCATTATTGTTATGACGATATGCTCAGGGTCAAAGTCAGGCATGCCAGTTGAGGTCAAAGTTGAAGCAGGAAGTCGGTCCCTGAAGCGTTAAGAAGCTCTTTGTTTCTAGATACGAAAAATATACACGTATAGAATATAATCTGAGTGACATTTCACAAATGACTATTTCTTCCCTCTCTCCAGCAGACCTGCGCCGTGCATCATGGGAGTTCTGTTACATAAAAGGTATCGGCGTGATGGAGTGGGCTCAGACCGTTTCCCGAAATCCCCGCACAAATCATTTCCCCGCAAATGTTTGGCCGAGAGTCATTATTTAAAAAATATTTACTCATCTCTCCTTCGCAAGCGGGTCGTCTGGTGTGTGTCTCTTTTTTTTTTTGACGTTACCGTTGGAGAACTCATCACTCACGGCCCAGATCTCCGGTTTCCTCATGAATAACATTGACAGATGGAGGACAATTGTCTTGTTGCTCTGCATGGCAAGGAGTTTGTGTGTGTGTGTGTGTGTGTGTGTGTGTGTGTGTGTACTGTACGTGTGTGTGAAATAAAGAGGGGATAAAGCTGGTTGCCAGTTGTCTCTTTGGCGTGAATGCATGTCTCCATGTGTCTAATCCATGTTTGCATTTTACATCACACAAGCTTTACTTCCAGCACCCTTTATGTTGTCCGTGCCTAATGCGCATGTAGGTGTGTGTGCGTGTGTGTGTGTGTAGCATGTGTGTGTGTGTGAACACGTGATGGATGCTTCCCCGGTACTCGCCTCTCTCCGAACGGAGCACGCCGCCCTCCACTTGTCTCCGATGCAATTAGGTTAAATAATGTCGGCACGTAAATTACCGCGGCAGATACAGAAAATAAATACAAAATGCCCTTGTCGCCGGGTGAAATATGGGCCCTCCAGTGTGTGTGTGGAGGGGGGGGGGGGGGGGGAGCATCTGGAAGGATTGGGTACTGCGAGACGCATAAAAAGTGGAAGAGAAAAAGACGCGTGTGTGCGGTGGGGTTTTACAACTTGGAGGCGGGCCTTCTCCCGTTTGGAGTTATTTTCGGGGTTTGAAGACACCGAGTCACACACACACACACACACACACACACACACACACACACACACACACACACACACACACACACACACACACACACACACACACACACACACACACACACACACACACACACACACACACACACACACACACACACACACACACACACACACACACACACACACACACACACACACACACACACACACACACACACACACACACACAGTACCATCGCTGTGGATGAATTGGAGCACCGGCACAGCGAGCCAGGCCCAATTGCCCGACATCAGCGCAAATCCCTGCAGCCGCGTTCCAAAAGAAGAGAGAAAGAAGAAGAAGAGGAAGAAGATGGAGAAAAAAAAAGCCACACATGAAGAGCGGAGGCTTTTTTTTTTCTCCTTCTTGGTTTTTTTTTAAACACGCGCGTTAAAAGCAGTCGCAATATGGCCACCCGGGGGCGGCAAACGAGCGGCGAGCGCGATAACATTATTTCGCGGCGCTGGGAAAGACACATACGGAGTAATCTTGACGCCATATTGTTTGATAGCCGTGATGACATCGTCGAGAGAGAGAGGGGGAGGGGGGAAGGTACTTTCACAGGCTGATCTTCATTTAAAAAAAATATTATTTATAATTGCCCCTTAATTTTCCGATGGATTGGACGCGACATCACATACGGGTGCAATGTGACGTTGTTCATACATTTCTGGCCGTATTTATTCATGTCGATGGTTATTTATAGAGACGTCTGTCGTCGCGCCAGGCCGTATTTAACCAGAGCAGACGTGAATTAGACGTCTCTCGAAAGACAACGTCTGGGGGTCAAAGTTCCCCTCGTCCCCGTGACTCACCCCCTCTGCTCGGCTCACAGAGAGGACCACTTAAAGACCCCCCCCCCTCGTCTCGAAAGGAGAAAAACAAAATAGATAGACACAAGGGAAAGACCGAGGAGGAGAGAAAGTGAGATGGAGGACGAGAGGAGAAAAAAAAAAGGGAAGAACGGGAGAGAGAGCGCGAGAGTGGGATCTGTGATGAGGGTCGGTTGCCATGGCAACTAGCGGAGCAGGGCTCTGATATATATATTGTTCCCCATGAGGGAAGGAGGGAGAGCAATTGGGAGGTGGAGGAGAAGGAAGAAAGAGACGGGGAGAGTTACCGGGGCGGGTTGAGGACAGGAGGAACGGAATGAAATAAGTTGGAGGGAGAGAGAGAGAGCGAAGGAGACGGGAGAGGAGAGGGAGAAAACAAGACATGAAAGGAGATGCACTCGGAGTGTGAGCGATAGCCATTAATGGGACAGTACAGGGGGAAAAGAAAGAGGGAACAAAAAGCAGGCGGATAAAAGAAGTCGTAGTCTCTCAGGTACTTTATTATTTCCCGGGCCCCGGCTGGCCGCCGCCCGGCTCGTCTCCATTATGACAAATCTGTCTCGTTTCGGCGTTTTGAGGAGAGCTAAACATACACACACACACACACACACACACACACACACACACGTGGGCGGGATGGCGCAGACAAACACTAATGAGGGGCTCGCCTCCGAGCGCCGATGACATCAAAAAGAAAACAGGCAGGCGGAAGGGACACCTTGCGCTAAATTTAGCCTCAGACAAAAAAAAGCCAATATCCGAGCTGCAATGACTCCATGTGTCTCAATAATAGTCGCGGACACACACACACACACACACACACACTCACACACACACACACACTCCTTCGCCGCGGTGTCGCCCATCATCTTGTGCTGATTGGCACCCGAGCGGACGCTTGATTGACCCGTCGGCTCGCCGCTGCTATTAGGGGATTATTTGCTTTGTCCTCTTTGTCTTCTTATGTCTCTCTCTCTTTCTCTCTCTTTTTTTTTATGATTATCATCATTTCCATAATGTCAACTTAATTGCGCGAGCCATCAGACGCGTCGAGGGGGACGTTCGCCGACGCCCAGAGGACGGCGCTGACAGTGAATGGCGGAGGCCTTTTCACGGCGCCGCGCGTGCCTGAGCTTTTGAACGCGACGCCCACGCTCGCCTGTGTGTGTGTGTGTGTGTGTGCGTGTGTGTGTTTCGAAGCCGGTGGCCCGGTCTTGAACCCGCTGGACATAATACGCCATTGATTGAAATCCTGTCACATCGCTCATGTTGGAGGTTGTGACATGAACCACACGCGCCGCGTAGTGACCGATCGGTGTCGGGCGTGTATGAACCCGTAAGAACAAATAAGAAGGCGGGACTTATCCTTTTACGACAAAAGAAAGGATGCAGCAGTCGGATTCATGAAAGACGGACGGCGGACATGTTGGCGCCGGAGGTGCAAAGTGAGGCGAGAAGTCACCGAGGCGTCGCAGGACCGAACAGAATTAGCATTTTCTTTGGTTTCAGTTGATTTGTGTAGAAAATAAAAAATAGTAACGGCCCCGGCAGAATGCAATAAAGTCGGTTTCTTTCGGACGGCCGGCGATACGATTCGTCATCGAGCGACTGCTCACGTTTGACTCGTTTCACTCTTCATTTGTATGGAAAACCCAGCGGCTATCAATATTATTACTCGTATAATCCATCATCCGCGCGGCCTCAGAGATATCCGAGTACCCGGCGCTCCTCCAAAATTCGTGAGGCGAAAAATGGTTGTTTACAACCTTCAGCTCAAAAACCTCCCCGCGTCTCAGCATACATCATGTACTCTTTTCTACAACTTTTCCCCCTTTGCACCCGGAGACGTGAGCATCAAGCCGGCTCGTTTTACCGACGCCGGTCGTAAAACGGCGTCAGATTTGAGGCGATTTCGCCGAGAATTCAATCAAAGTGGAAATATACGAGCTCGGAAAAAAAAAAATCAGCCGAGCCACGAATTCCTCGGGCTTTACGTGGGACTTTATATTTCCCGTCTCCTTCCCGGCCCTCTAGGTCACGACCACTCGGAATTATAAAAGGCGGAATCTCGACATTCCGTCCTCCCAAAGACAAAAACGCCGGTTTGCCCCACGGGCAAGCTGGATAAACAAGTTATACCCCCCCCCCCCCCCCCTCCCCCGTTTAAACATACCATAATAGTAATACAAAAAACACTCTTTAAACACGTCTCTTTGGTGATTGCCTTATGCAAATGCGGCACTCCGTGCTCGTTTCCATTACGCTGTGCAAAGATTGGCCGGCTTGTCAGGATGGGGGATCCGGCCCTTTAAATCATTCACGATTCACTCAGTTGGGTTCGCCCGGAGGGGCACCTCGCCGTTCTGTGTCTCTCTCTCTCTCTCTCTCTCTCTCTCTCTCTCTCTCTCTCTCTCTCTCTCTCTCTCTCTCTCTCTCTCTCTCTCTCTCTCTCTCTCTCTCTCTCTCTCTCTCTCTCTCTCTCTCTCTCTCTCTCTCTCTCTCTCTCTCTCTCTCTCTCTCTCTCTCTCTCTCTCTCTCTCTCTCTCTCTCTCTCTCTCTCTCTCTCTCTCTCTCTCTCTCTCTCTCTCTCTCTCTCTCTCTCTCTCTCTCTCTCTCTCTCTCTCTCTCTCTCTCTCTCTCTCTCTCCTGTTTGCCCCCCCGGCACGACCAGCGCAAGGATCTCGGAGGCCGGGGGTGGCGGCGGCTCGTGAAGCACTTTGACTCGTTAAACTCTAAAGCATTTCACACCTGTGAATCTCTCTCTTTAAAAACAGCTTTTCTTCTTCATTTAAATACTTAATTGCGACATTACGAAGAGGAGCAGTCGGGCAATTTCCCGTCGACGCACACCTGACGGCAGCCTGTGGATGCGAGGCTTTGTCGAGAAGAGGCCCTCTGCTTCCCTCTCGAGCACGAAGACATCAAAGTCTCTCTCTCTCTCTCTCTCTCTCTCTCTGAAACCCCATCACTGACATTGTTTTGCATGCACTTTAAGATAGTTTCCTGCCATTCCTAGATATTCCTAGCTATGTGTGTGTGAGTGGATATATGCGAGTAGATGTGAGTGAGAGAGTTGTCGGTCAGAGAAGAATTTGTCACTACAAGCATTTCACAGGTGTTGGGTTTTGGTTTGGGTAAGCGAGGGGAGGGGAGCTGTAATGTGTATCCTCACCATTTCACTGTGTGATATGTTACCCTTTCAATCCTTATTTTTGAAGTACATTGTACTATAAGTCTTGTTTTGTTCTACAAATAAATCACATATCAAAAAAAGATAGTCAGACCACCGTTTGACAATTTTCTCCCCCACCATTATTTTTTCGCTTCTTCAATATTGACTTTGTTTCGTTGTCTAGTCGAGTCCGCAGCAGACTTCACACGGCACTCAGACAGCGGCCTGCCGTGTTTGTTTGACCCGTCGACCCAAATCCAACCTTTTCTCACACACACGCTACGGGAAAGGTGAAAATATTTCAAAATGTGGAAGGTGGAAATATTTCAGAGTGGTGAAGGTGGAAATTCGTCTACGGCCAACTTGTAATACGTCTTAGATGGAGACACATGACTGATTTACACCTTTACAAAAGGAATCCTGATTAAAGTGACACAAGAAGCCCTTTTTGCTGCTTTCCCCGCCTGACGGCGCATCACACTGCACTCAGACACAATTCTTTGTACCTTTTGTACTCCAAATGATTCTTAATAATTTAGTGCAGAGCGACGGCTAGTGTTGTTTTTTCTGCTGAGCGCAGCCTGCGGTGTAGTTTACGAAGGCGCCTCGGTCCTGAGAGGTTCGGCTGAGCGCGGGAGAGACGGGGTCGGGGGGAGAGAATATGAGAATAAACGAGACGGATCAGAGAAAGTGATGGAAAAAATGAAATAATTAGCGAGCGAGCGGCGGCGGGTGAGGCGGTGCCAAGGAACGCGAGTGCCCCGTTTAGGAGGGAGGCCGGGGTCAATAAAGCACGGCCTGGTTCGAGACAAAGAGGCCTGCTGCAGCTTTTATGAGCCGGTGGTTCATACGGGCGGGCTCTCATAACGGGAGGAAAACAACTAATCAATAATAGAGGAGAGCAGTAAACACTGTGTGCACAGCGAGCTCTCGGGGGGGGGGGGGGGGGGTGTACCTTGTGTGTCCATGTGTGCATGCATTCGTGTCTATGTGTGTGCTATAAGATGTTTTTATTATTTTTTTTATTATATATCTTTTTGGGTTGATGGGATTCGAGATATGGACATGCAAAGAAAAAAAAAAAAAAAAATATATATATATATATATATATATAATTATATAAATATGGGTAGACATGCAAAAAACTGCACACATATTAACATATATATTCACATATGCTAAAACCTGCACACATATTAATATATATATGCACAAATGAAAAAACCTGCACATATATTGACATATGCACATACCTGCATACCCTAATACATACACACACATAAATACCGTCAATTTGTATTATATTCTTGTACATAATATAGCAGCTACTCAGCATCTTATTCCAGAGCTTTTAAAATCCGTCATCCTGGTGGGAACGGGGGTCCCCGGTTTGAGAACGTGAAATGACCTCGCCCTGTAAAGAAGTTTGACCTCCCGCTAGTATGAATGGCACCTTTTTTTTTTAAATGTTTTTTTTTTAAACAAGGTCATAAAATAAATGCTTTGTCGGATTGGGCTTTCTGCCTCGGAGTCGCCTTGCTTGGTGGCACGTCTGAGGTTCTGCGTAAAGCCCCCCCCCCCCCCCCCTCTTATATGGACTTTTAAATACCCTAAAAAGTCCCCGATTCCATCTGGTTACGCAATCACACTGTCAAAGTGCGATGTATTCTCTGTCACCCGAGGGGGAAAAGGGGGTGATAATGCTTTGTTGCACAAACACAAGCCATCGGTCCAGCGTCGCCATCAGTGGAAACTTGTTTTACCTGAGCTTTCTCTCCTGGCAGAACTTTATTTCTCCTCTGAGCCGATCAATACGTTGACTTTGGCTCGCCGAGGTCTCCAAACAACCTGACGGGAGCTTTTTTCCCCCGACCTCCTTTGTTGTGGCCCCAGTGTTCCCTCTCGGATGCACCTGCCTGCCAGCTAACGTCTTGAGCACTGTTGAGTCTTTTTAGTTTTGAAAGACTCCCGCTGAGGACACCGTGACCCGACCTGAAGGACCCAAACTCCCGCGGCTCGAACCTCTCGACCCGCGTCTCCTCGTCCTCTGCGGATGCAAATTATCCAGAGAGACGCACGAAAAAAAAAAAAGTCTCGAGAACGTCGGGACCGCGAAGACCACTCGAGGTTTTAAAGCACGAGTGTTCGCAGCTGTTTCCTCGCAAAAAGCTTTAATTTTTTTTACTTAGTCTTTCTTTCGTTCCCCCGGTTGTTGCATAATGTTGCCGCTGTCATATTGTTTGTCGTATGGATTCTGGCGTCTCCGTCTGTGTGTGTGTGTGTGTGCGTGAACCCAGCAGACAGGCAGCTTCAGGTCAGCTGAGCTTTGTTTGGGGATTAGTCGCCGGTTGGCGAAGTCGGCGCCTCAGAATCACTTCGCCCTCGGGCTCTTTGTCGCTCCGCCAGGAAAAAACGAAAGACAGACGCGGCGGCGGCGGCGGCGAGCAGACGCCACCACCACCCCCCCCCGTTTTGTTCTGGGCCATTTCCTCTCCTCCTTCCTCCCGACTCAATAACACTTACTCACCGCTGCGGCGTGGACAGCCCTTAATTCCAGTTTTAGGCCTTTTTTATTATTATTATTATTATTTTTTACAATGTACAGTGCGCGGCGAACGCGCTTTTTACGGTCTCAACATCCATTAAAGTCACGGCGCGTTAAAATAACGGAGGGTTTATCGCCCGCGCCGAGCAGACACTTTTATTCCTGTTGACTTTCTGAGAAGTTCTGATTGGGACGCCAACGTCACGCATCATGTTCGCTCATTAACGGGCCGCTTCGCTCGCTCGGCTTGACGGAGTGACTTTTCTTAAAAGCACAGTAGGAGTTAGTCCTCTTACCTGCAGTGAGAATTGGCCAATTTTGGAGCCATTGGCGGTGAAGATGCCTTTCTTCTCTGCAAGATAATGGGACTATCTTGCACTCGCCTTGTGTCACTCAGCGAGCCCCAAATTTCATCTTTTATACTCAGCCATGTTTCCACGTTTCTTAACCCCAAATCTAGTCGAGTTAATCCGCAGATCCTCGATGCGAGCAGATTAACGCGGGAACTATTATCCGTCAACCTTATCTGATGTGAAACTTGCCCCCATTTAGACTCCTTATATTCGAGAGGAGGCGGACGTCTTCACGGGTGACATCGGCAAAACCCTCGCAAATATAAGTGAGAGGAGACGTGTGTTTTTTGGTTCTTAGTTGGCGGGGTACTGTCTCTTTAAGTGAGTGAGTAGCGCACTCTGCTTCAGTCGGAAGGTCATGGTGCTGTGCGCGACAAGGTGGCATCACTGAGTGGCACCCCCCCCCTTCCACCGATGAATGTATGTGTGTGTGTGTGTGTGTGTGTGTGTGTGTGTGTGGAGTACCACCAGGATCTTGTCAATTAACCGCTGAAAACAATCCTTCACCGCCTGAGGGGCTTTAGCGGCTAACTAGGAGGGCAGTGCCAGTCGGAGGGAAATTGGCCGCTTCACTAGGCTGCTTGATGATGCTCAGGTGCAGGCACAAAAATGCTCATTAATTCCCGGTACCTCGGGGTGGTGAGCATACACGATGAAGCCAGCATTTTAGGGAATTTGCATCACAACCCCTCACATAAAGACAAGGGGGAGTGTTAGCCATAATGAGATTCTTTTTTTTTTTTTTTTACATAATGATGAAACAATGAGAAGTTCTGAGAGGTGAAAAGCAAAGAAAGCGGGAGAATAATAAAAAAAAAAGGTGTCAAGCAGTCGGCGTCGATTTTCTTTTTTTTTCTCTTCTCCTGCGAACGTAATTGCGGGCAACGCGGGCGGAATCCTCCTCGCGGTCCGTCGAGATGAAAAGCAACTTGAAATTGGATCCTTAAACACTAACTCGGAGCGTCACATGAGCGACGAGGCTAGCTACGTCGCTGAGCAATCTGGCGTTAACGCGCAGGGCTCTCGGGTAAACAGAATCGAATAAGCAAATTTAAAAACTGCCAATGAAGCTGCTGAAGTAAACGCAGACTTTGAAGTTAATGGTTTATCATCAGTGTCCAAAATTGATGGTCGGCCTATAAGTCAAACTTAAACTCGTGTCCACGCCAAGTCCTCCTCTGTCATTAGCGAGCGTTAATCTATGGAGGACTCAAAATGACAAGTATAAATAAATAAATAAATAAATGCATGAATAAATATAGGAATAAATAAATACATAAAAACTTGTATAAACAAATGTATAAATGCTTAAATAAATGTATAAATGCTTTAATAAATGTATAAATAAATGTATAAAAAATAATAATTACAGGAATTAATAAATATAAGTTATAAATCAACAGAACATCATTCAATAAATATATTTCGACATTTCTGTATTTCTTCATTTATTTATTTCTCTATTTATGTGTCCACACGTATTTCTTCATTTATTTATGTGTGACATTTACGTGTCCGTATATTCAAATAAGCTGGGGCGGTCCGAACCTTTAATAATCGAGTGATCCCGCGTCTGGGACGTAGATGCATTACGCGATACCGTGAAACTTTGCGCATGTGATCTCTGCAAGCCGGGTCTTCCGTCAAAGTGCGAGAAGAAAATGGACCGGCGATGTCATCGGGGTT